>JBBPBO010000004.1:76740376-76800915 GCA_037974295.1 Cicer cuneatum
TACATGAAAAATAACATATTTTGTAAAAAAAAAAAAAAAAGGTGATGTAGTCATTTTTGGCTCTAAAGTCTCGTATTTGGTATAAATTAGTTTTATGATAATCATAATTAAATCTGAAATGAGTAATCATCTTACTTAACTATGACGTCCTTATCATTAATTTGCTAATTTTAATTAGAGGGTCCATGGATAAATACAGCGAGTAATGTGGACAAGAAAAGAGTGCCAAATATATTGATTAATTAAATTGACATGAAATTGATTTGCGAATTGTATATTTGGGTTTGTGAAAGTTTACCGTGATAATTATTATATGCAGAGGTATGGTGAAGGAGCTGATGATACTTTACCCTTAGAAAACAATGGGGACTACACGAGGGATGTTGGGTACTTAAAATTTGCAGATTTTACATCAAACTTAAGTGCTGGCAGTAAATTTGACAACCAACTCAACAATCTTTGGTACCAACCAGAAGAGATTTTTCCCGTTGATGGAATTCCTGAACAAAGGCAACATGCCCTTTGGGTTCCCGTTGATTCCAAATACTATCATATTGCCAAAAACTTAAAGGTAAATTCTAATTAACTACTTCAAATAACATAACAATTTATTACTTACTATTTTTGAAATATTTTCAGGACTTGAATCTAGAGGCGTGCATAGACTCAAGCACATAACCAAAGGTTGTGCTTGTGGAGAGAGGAACAAGTGCAGGGTTCTACCTAGACAATGCAGCATATAGGAACTTCATTTATAATAAGTTTAATGTGAGTCCAGTTGACATGGAAAGTGCATCAGTTGCACTTATATGTTTGCAACAAAGGATTCCCTTCATTGCTATTAGGTCTCTCTCCGACTTGGCCGGTGGCGGCACCGCTGACTCAAATGAAGCTGATATCTTCTCACCACTCGCCGCCACTAACTCCGTCGCCGTCTTCGTTGAGTTTGTCAAGTTGTTGTCACACCACTCCAAGTGATCATCCATGTTAATGTATTCATTTTGTGATGTTTATGTTTTTCTTTCTTTCTTTCTTTCTCAATATTTCCAAATAAACAACAACTTTGTTCTTGGTTGGTTGTCCGGAATATAATTAATCCTATGCATTGATAAAAAATAATAAAAAGTGTTTTTGTAATTACACCTCAAATAATAGCTATGAGACATTTGATTTGAATCTCAAATATATATTAATTGTATAAAGTTTGAAAGACAATTTTGTCATACTTAATTATTAGTAGCCAAGCAAAGATTAGTCATATATCAAAGTCAAAAAACATAAACTTGTGGGATATTTTGCAAATCTATTAATTAAAGTGGCCATGGCAATAATAAAAAACATAAGAAGGCAATAAATCTATTAAATGTTTTGCACTCTCTCTAAAGTAGTATGGTGGTGAGCATATATAAGAAGTAAATTAAAGCAGGTAAGAATTATTTGCGAAATTGCATATGCTAGCTAATATGAAGCTTTCAATTTAATTTGAAGAAAAGAATGATCTGCCAATAATTAATCAGCATTGAAAATATTTTCCATCAAACTAATTAAAATAGGGATATGCTTTTAAGATATGGAAAAATTAAGAACCATAATATATAACTATTTTATGGTTAAAAAACAACCTAAGCACGAGCGAGACAACTATTCAAATTGGATTAGCTTTAAGCCCCTTGTTGTTACTAGTACATTACGACAGCAGAAATCCCAAACCCCTTGTTGTCTTGATTCTTGAATTTACACCATAATATAGTATAGTATAAGATTTGATAATATTGTGGTTGAGATACAACCATTATACACGACAACATCATATAAAAAATGCAAATAGTTGAGAGCACTTGCACTTTGTTTAATGTGCCTCAGCTGAAATCGAATTTTGCTGAGTATCCAAAGTTAGTTACTCCGATTTTTAGTGTGCTTTAAACTTTTTTATTTTTGCCCTAAGTTATTTTAAAAAATAGGATAAAATTAACGATATTTTTTTTACCTTTATACCATACAAAATCATAAATATGCGTGCATCATATAGCATAATATACGATTGTGTAAACCTTCAAAGCATACAATATGTATGTGATATTGTATAATATGATTGTTGCGAAAACAAACGATAATGACGTTTTTGCAACTGAAACACATAAGTCTCCATCCTAATCTTAACAAAATTATGGAGAGGAACATGTATATATGAAAAACGAGGTAATCAACAGCTTCAAGTATATTTAGTGGAACATATTTGAAAGTGCTTTGGATCATAACAATAACGAAATTTAATTTTTCTTAATTATATAATTAATTTATTTTTATCATTTTTAATCATTTATGTCATGTATTTAACATTGATTATTATTATTATTATTATTATAAGAATTTAAGTTTAATTTTATTCTAAATTAAAACTATTTCATATTAATATTAATAAAAATATTTAAATTAATATTTAAATTTGTAATAAAATTAAATGTAAATATAATATTAATATATGAGTTAAAGTACGAGACTCAATATGAGTTGATTTTACAGACTCAATATAAATTTTTAAGAGTTGCATTATCAGAGAAAAAAAAAAAAGAAAGTTACTTTTTGATAATATGATACGGTGAATTCAACTTAAATAATTTATATTGTACTTACGATCGGAAGGACTCTCAATTTTATTCCTTTTGTGGCCTAACCCCTCCTTTTGAAGAAAAAAAAAGTGTTGTGTTTTGATAAACTATAGGTAAAATTACATCTAAAGTCATTTGTTTTATTTAATTGTAGCAAATCCACTCTTTATCTTTTTTCCTATATAGATCAATTACCGTATACAACCTAATTTTTTTTTTATCTATTTTTTCTAAAAAATGATGATGTATCAAGATTTAAGTTGTAACATTTATAAAGATAAATAAATAATTTATGTGAGAAAAATAGAAGATAAAATTTTTAAGTTGTACACATTTATTTATAAAGATAAATTATCTATGTTATTAAATAAGATAAAAGCCAGATCGATTAATTACAACTAAATAAGATAAATGATACATGATATGTGTGTTGTGTCAAAATATAAACTATATGTAGGTTGGGGCCTTCAGAGGATAAAGATTTAGGCTTTACGATACAGAAAACAAAAAAACTATGAAAGTTTCTTTTCTCATTTTAAGTTTTTTCAAAAGCTCTTAAATTTTGTTCGAATTGACTAATCCGAAGGTGTATTTTACACGTCCAAATTGACTACTCTAAAAATATATTTTTATGTATTTGAAAACAATAAATATGAAAGAAAAAACACCAAAAAAAACTATTTTTTAATATAAATCACCCAAAAAATATAAATTATATGTATTTATCCATCTAAATTTCTCTCTTTCCTTACCACGAACATAAGATTTACTATGGTAAAGAAAATATACAAAATTTACAATGTTTTTTTTTCATAAGCAAAAAGTTTATTAATAGGAATATAAGAGATATTCTGACCTTTACATCAAATTAGAGATCAGTTAAGATCTAGCATCATAGTAAGAGACAACTACCCACCTTCTATGATAGTAAATATTGTGGTAGACATAGATTGAAGTAGTTAGAAGACTCAATTAGTGTAGATTTGGTTCCACTTTTAAATGAGTTAAAATTAATTTTAAATCTATTTAATTAATTATGACATATTTAAATGTATTTTAGTAGAATTGATTTTAATATGAAGTTATGCTTTTTAACTTTTACCTACAAATATAATTTTTACACTTATTTATATTTATATTGTTTTAGATAAATATATTCAAATGTATTGTTGAGTTGAGGGAGTAATTAAATGATTGTTACAATAGTTAATAGTTAATAGTTAATAGTTAGTTACTAATTGTTACAGTGACAATTTAAACCCCTTGTATAAATATGTGATACAAACAACAAAATTAGAGCAGTGCATTATGATCATTCTCATCCCAATATAAAATATTATTTATTGTGAGAATTATACCATTTTATTTATAGAAAAAAAATATAGATACATAGTTTTTACACAGTGGCTTATTACCTTTTATGAAAGGGAAAAACATAAATATATGGTATAATATAATAATATAATATCACTATTCATAAAAAGGAACAACGCATCCAATACCTGACAAACAACCGTGAAATTAAAGATTTTTTTATTTTTATATTCGTAAGAAAAAGAACTTTTTATATGGAAATAGAAGATTTTTCTGCCTTCATATAACCAAGAAATTAATAAGCATATAAATTTCGTTTAATGGTCTTTTACTACATTAAAAATGTCATAAATGATACAGACATAAAAAAAGAAAAAAAAGTGATAAATGATAAATCGACGTTAAGAATAGTAAATTTTCAGCCGTAAAAGGAAAGACATAAAATAAAGGAAAATAGAATACTCCATTTAGCTGTGAATTTGAGGTCAATGACAGCCTTATCCAATTGGATTTCATTCCAAAGCACAACGTGGCAGCTGTACTTTATCCATATATATCTATAACACTATCGCGGAATTAAATCTACTATGATAGCAACAAATCTGAATAACAAAAATATTAATATTAGGTATTTTCTCCGCGTTATCATTCATTTATTCACCTTACATAAATGGAAACTAATTGAAGGACACGTAAATTGAATTATTAGGTCTGCTGACTCAGATTATGTATATCCAATTACTGTTATTACTTTTAAAATTAAAAAGTATATATTGTTTGCAACAACAAAACGTGTTTTTCAATTTTCGCGTGGAGGAAATGAAATTTACTCGGAAACGAGTTGAGTCAGAGAATGAGTCGAGTGGATTAGGGGTTAGGTAACAGAAACATTGAGACCTAGCTTGTACAGGTCAGCATCAACCGACTTTTTGAAAAACTAAATTTTCTCAACTTCCTAAATTAACCTCACTTTTTTTTCATTTTAATTTATACTAATAAATCTTTCTTTCTCTTCTTCTTCTTCTTCCTCTCAATTTCTGAGTTCTTCTATCTTTGTCTCTACCAAACCCTTTTTCTCTTCAATTTTTCGCCGTTAACAATCTTCAAATCGATCGTTGAATCGTCGTTCTCCTTTTTCACCGTCCGCAAAGGAATAACAATCGATTAAACATGGAGAGAGTCGTCGGTGGCAAGTTTAAGATTGGTCGCAAAATCGGAAGTGGCTCATTCGGTGAAATTTATATCGGTAACGAACTTTTTTTTTATTTTTATTCATTCATATTTCATATAATAAACATTTTTCTATGCTTATGATTTTTGTGCTTGTGCTTATTATTTGGTTGCTTTTTGCAGCGTCAAATATGGATAACTCTGAGATCGTCGCCGTTAAGATGGTGCGTTTTCTTTTATTTCTCGCCTATTTATCGTATCATGCAAATTTTTCTTAGGTGTATTTTTAATTAAATTTTTCCATTTTTATTTATTTATTTTTCAATAATTTATGAATGTGCTTAATTTTTGTCCCTTACATAACTCATTGATTCCGTTCATGCTCCGTTAATCTAAGGGTGATAGATAATTTTTTTTTTCTGATAACATTTTGTAGTTGGATCAATGTATAAGGTTGGATTAGATGGAATTAGGGATGAGTTTTTGGATATGCATATAGTGTATGTGAATAAATCATTATAAGTAAAAACTTTGGTCAATTTTAATAAAATGAACTGCACTTGGTAGATGTATGCTATGCTCTTTTACCCCTTTCTTTTTGACATGCTTCCATATTCAGTTTTTCAAGAGCTATGCACAAAGTCTCATACTGATTGGTAGTAGCTGCATTTATTTTCTATAGGAAAACAGGAGAACAAGACATCCACAACTATTGTATGAGGCTAAATTATACAGTATTCTTCAAGGAGAAAGTAAGTTATAAAAGAAGCACTTGGGTATTTTAGTTTAGAGGCAGCCACAATATTTGACAAAGGTTATGTTTTGTTATTTTTTCTGATTCCTTTTATTGTATGGATTTCTAGGTGGTATTCCAAGTATGAAATGGTGTGGTACTGATGGAGACGATAATATTCTGGTTATGGATCTTCTGGGACGTAGTCTGGAGGACCTTTTTGTCTTTTGTGGGATGAAGTTTTCTTTAAGAACAGTTTTGATGCTGGCCGACCAGATGGTAACCACTGATTCATGTCTAGATTTCTTGCTTAGGTTTTCAGAAGCAGCATTAGTTCCTTGCTGATTTTAAATATGGCTCTTGGAGATTACTACCATGTTTCATACATATTATTATTATTATTATCAGTATAGCAGTTTTATGTCTAAAAGTTGCCTATTGGAGTTAATGCTCCCACCCATGGGGTTTTTCAACGAGAGCACATTAATGTAAAGTGATTTCCATTTTATTTACTTGACTACAGCTTTCGAGAATAGAATATTTGCATTCCAAGGGATATTTGCATAGAGACATCAAACCAGATAACTTCCTAATGGGTCTTAGGAAAAAAGCAAGTCAGGTAAAGTCATCCAAATTCATTATCTTCAATGGCTAACTTATGTTGTTAATTTTCCTATCCACATAATTCCTTTTATGCTTCCTATTTCTTACATTTTCTTTCTGCAATTTGTTACATTCATAGGTTTATATTATTGATTTCGGACTAGGAAAAAGATATCGGGACCCCAAAACAAACACACATATTCCTTACAGGTATATTTTGTTCTGTTTAATTTTATTTTATATTTTTTAATCTTCTATCATTGGTCGTGATTTTACATGTCAGCTGTGTTATAAATATATTTGATTTGATTACTTATCTATTTGACAAGATGATTTCCTATTGACTTTCATTAATAATTAATGATGAGGTGAGAAATCTTTCTTCTAAGGGTTGTTATAGTTCTTTGAATAAAAAGCTTGTTTTCAGTATGGTATCGTGTTTACTAAGTGGTATAGTTTCTTCTTGTTTCAACAGTTTTAATTAATGCCTTACAAAAGTTATGGAGGTTTGACTGAATGAAACCAAATTGTTTTAATGTCATATATGTAATAAAAAACCAAAAACGAGAAAATAATACTAGTAAACAAAAGATAAATTGGAAGTCAATATTCTTTAAGAGCGTGAATGTTTAATCAAGTTTTCTATATAGCTCAAATCATATAATCACCAAGACACTTTTGTAACTGGTGTGTGACCATTGCCTATTTTCCTGTGCCATCATTGATGTGCATTTTATTGAAATAGATTTTTTTCTATTTTTGTTAATTAAATATACAATGTTGTTTATCTATAGGAAGTCCTCTGACTTGTAAGCAGTGTAATCTCAAATAATTCCTCTTTCAAATTCTTCTGATTGTTTCATTCTCACTGTTACTTTGTCTTTGCAAGTTTAACTAAACAGGATCTCAGTACCTAATATTTGTTTTGACTTTGATAAACTCATACAGAGAGAATAAAAATTTAACTGGGACTGCACGTTATGCAAGTTGCAATACTCACTTAGGAATTGGTGGGTAAAAAGAACTTCTCCTTTACAGCTCCCGCCTGTAACCAACATAAATTTGAAATTTCACATTATTTTTGTTTAATTTTGTCAGAGCAAAGTCGTCGTGATGATTTGGAGTCTATTGGCTATGTTCTTATGTACTTCTTAAGAGGAAGGTATGCTTTTTCCTTTTCATTGTTATTTTCTTAGCTTCTTGAATTTTAAAAATGGTACATATGAGTATCAATTCAACTCACTTTTAACGTAAATTTAGGGCTTGACTATTTGGTTCCTGCGTTTTAGCCTTCCTTGGCAGGGTCTGAAAGCTGTCGACAAGAAGGAAAAATATGATAAGATTCGTGAGAAGAAGTTAGCAACTCCCTTTGAGGTATAAATTTTTAATTCAATAAAATGATTAATCCCCTGACCCCCAATTTAGTTTTTAATTTTCTTTCCTTCTTGCTCTCATACTTTGGCCCACACTGGCAACTAGCGTAGGTTTTGATTAAGGTAAAGTTCCCCAGCAGTTTTTTTTTCTTATTTTTTTTTTAAGAGTGGGAAAACGGAAGAATGTTGGTAAATGCCAAGGTAGGAAATGGTAATGAATTATGCAAAAACAAGAAGAGGCTATTGCTGTATTAATCAAATTTTAAGAGCTTTTAAAGATTGCTATTGCTGTATTAATCAAATTTTAGTTCATCTTCTCCTGGGAGATTTTCTTATTAAGGGTTTTTTTGCTTTGAAATTTAATGAATTCATATTTCTTGTTCTTAGACGCTTTGCAAGTCATATCCCGTGGAGTTCACTGCTTACTTTCATTATTGTCACTCTTTGAAATTTGATCAAGATCCAGATTATGAATTCTTAAAGCGTCTGTTTCGTGATTTGTTCACTCGCGAAGGTATTGACTATTTTTTAATCTTATGCTTGATTTTAAATAATTTTTGTCAATTGTTGAAGGTTTTTTTTTGCTTTAGCCTGTTGATTTTACAGTATCAACCAATCTTAGGGTTTGAAAGTTGTTTCTGGTGGTCTGTTGTTGTATTTATCTTCTCCTCTGATCTAATAAGAATTTTGTTTGGCTGAATTTAATGAGCAGGATATGAGTATGACCATTTGTTTGACTGGACCATCCTAAAACATCAGCAAACGCAACAGACAAGGAGACAAAATCAATCATCAGTTAGTACTTTACTTTTAACCTTTAAACACTTTATTTTAATATGGTCTAGCCTGTATTTACTGGAATGCACATGTATCTTCTGATAGATCGATTATTAAACTTTCCTGGTTTTATTCTCTTCCTGAAATGACTATTTGCAGCCTTCGGATGCTGTGCCTAGCAGTCTAGAACCAGTGGTTGTGGAAAAGCATTCAGGTAACTTTAGTCTTGTATGTCGTGCCATGTGGTTGAAACTTGAATGAATTTTGCACAATTGTGGGATAATTTTCATAGATAACACCTTCAGATTAGATGACTTCACACATATTAAGAAAATTAGGTAGTGTCTTAAATTTGTGCATTTTGTGTATTGAAATTCCAAAATCACCTTTTCATTAATATTTTTTAGTTAGACAATGTCACTAAAAGATAGTCCATTAATTAGGGGTGTTTTTGGTTAAAAGATAGTTAATGCATCAAGTAATTTGCAAAGGGTTTGTATTTAGTTTTTTTTCTCTTTCAAATAGGGCTTATCTTTTTTTGACTTGGAAGTTTTGCTTTGCTGTACCCATGTTGAACTAAGACTTAAATGTCCAGTATAGGGGACTAATGCTTTCTGCAGATCACATCCTGATGCCTATGCCTTAATTCCCTTTTCAGGAGTAAATAATTCACCTCAAATTATTGTGACAAAACTGCGAAGCAATCTGGATCGCCGTATACAGCCTAAGCCATCCAATGTTAAGAACATGAATGCCAAGAATCATACCCAAAAACATGTAAGCCACTGTAATTTCTTCCGACTGCCATTGGCTTTTTGCCTCTATTCCCTCTATTGATTTCTAAGATATGATGGCCTCGCTTCTCTCTGCTTGTTTAAGTTGTGTTAGTTCAATCACAAATATATTGTTTTGAATTTTTACTTGGCTGTAGAAATTCAACTGATAGAGATAAATTTTTGCAGACTGTGAACAATGGCCCATCCACTTCATCTGCCATGCCCAAATCAACTGCAGAAAATGTCTCCAAGCCTGAAAGGCCCACAGGAACCTCAAACCTAGGTCGAGTATTTGGGGGTAACTCCCATGTTTCAAGCAGCTGGATTCCTTCATTACGTCGAATTTCTTCAGCCAAATAGTAGGTAAGAAAATTGCTTCATCTAGAGTTTAAAATTGGACTCTATATTATTATCAGGCTTTCCTGGTCGTTGTATTTTTTGACTGTCACAAATTCTATACCATAGTTGTAGAATATATGGCTGATCCACCAACTTTGTTTGTTTCCCAGACAGTATTTTGGAGGAGTCAATTAGAGCTTCTTTTTAATTTTACTATTGCTAATGTCATGCGGCTCAATTCACCAGTGGAACAGTAAACTGTAATTACGATCAAGATTCCTTGACATGATTAACTTCCTTCACATGGCACCGTCCTACCAAATGTAATGGATGGTCCCACTTTAAGAGTTGGAAAGATGGAAACTAGCAAAGTTTAACATTTTTGAAGAACGAGGCAAGCTGATGCAACATGAGGCTCACTGTCATTGGCTGTAGACCTTAAAATGTGAGACACAGTTTGGCTGGTTTATATTTTCTCTAAACTGTGATGAGTCAAACGTGCATGAATGAGGAGAAGCCACAGTCCCATTTGTCCTAGTCATTATTTAATTGCCTTTTGTTTTTCTTTCAAGCATTTAGCACACAAATTCGGTTGTTTTATCTTGTGTACAGTTAGGTTTGCTAACATACAATTTGATTGTACGTACCTGCGTCCTAACAAGTAAATTATTCACCAATCAATCCAATTCATAGTTTTTTGAATCGATTATTTTGTTGAATTTGATCTTAGAATTCTACTTAGACTTGTCATCTGGACTTAAATTTATTCTAGTTTATAATCAACCTTCCCGTGCAAGTTAGAATGGAAGAAATTCGTTAACAAGCAAATGTTGAACAATCCAAACTATTAAATGCTGATTGAAAAAAATTATAAGTAATCAGACTTCAATAGGATGCCTTATGCTTTGTCTTGGTGGCAGGCTGGCAGCGTCTTTGAAAAAAAGAAAAAGAATTGTCAACGTACATAATAGTTTTAATTTACTTGCATAATTGTGGTTGCAGCATTGAAGATTTTGTGGTCTCCCCACTTCACTAGTTACATCGCATTCACAATGCAAAATCAATCGATTATCAATAATTCAAAATGTCACCCGTAATCAAAACTAAGTATAAAATAAAACTAATATATAGCACCACATCTCGGTCCTAACATTACGAACAAGACCACGTTAAACTCGCAAAATTTAACTCTCTATTCTTGTAATTATAAATAAACAAATTTTTAAATTTGGCATAATCTCCTATAAATTTCATTAGCACTTGATCATCCTAAAAAATATATAGATTTGTGATATAAATAATTAGTAAAAGGACCTCCCATGTAAGAAATAGTGAATAATTTTGGTCCAAGATTCTTGATTTACATATTCCTTCATAGTCCAAACATCCATCACGAGAAGTTAAGCATAAGCAATCCCTCAACACACCCAAGATCTTCAATTCAGACACACTTTTAGGAGGTAAAACCTTTTGATAAGACTCATTGGTCAAATAAAAAGAAAGAATAGAACGAAAGCCATGAACATCAATATTACGAACAATCCAATTAAGTGTGCCACTGACAAACATTCCTTTTGTTTCAAAGATACAACTCATTTGAATTTTCTAATGGAAGGGTTCCACAATATAACTAAGCGTCCTATATAAATGTCTCCGAGACAAAGGTTGCCATTCTAAGACCCAACAAAAATTGGTAAACGATGATACCAATTTTTAATACAAAGATATGAAATAAAATCTGAGTAGTAACCCCATAAAAACAGAAAATATTAAAAAAAAAAGAAAAGAGTCCATAACATTCTCGGATTGGAGCAACATTAACAATTTTTTTACATTTATCAAAACTATAAAAAAAAATATTTGCACTATGCAAAAGCATCTTGAGCACACCCAACACACTCCAAAAATACCAAACAATGAATTCCATAATGGCATAGCACTAGACATTTCATGAGAACACAATGGAAATGATATGAAGGATCCTATAATAAATTTTTTTTCTTTCAAATTTACATTACACATACACATTTTGACGAGTCTCATACTAAAGTGACTTTTTGGAGTGTTTTTTTAAATAGTCAATATTAGTAATTAATTGTTAATTTTGTTAGAGGAAGAAGTTGAATATGATCTTCTTTATCACTCCAACTCTTCCAAACCACAAAACCATTACTCACTGAATTAAAAGCTTGTTTTCGAAATGATTTCGTGTTAACTGAGTGGTATAATTTCTTCCTTTTTTAATGCCTTACAAAAGTTCTGGTGGTTTGACTGAATGAAACCAGATTGTTTTAATGTCGTGTATGCAGTAAAAAAAAAAAAAATAGTAAACATAAGATAAATTGAAAGCCACCATTCTTTATTGGAGTACAGATAATAAAGGTCTTTAATCAAGTTTTCTCTAGCCCAAATCTTATAATTACCAATACACTTTTGTAACTGGTGTTGACAATGACATATTTTCCTATGCCACTTTAGTAAAACAATATAAAGGAACAAAGGTTATGTATAAATGGGTCCTTAAATTGTTACCTAATAAATGGGTCCCTAAATTCTACTTTAAAAAGTGATAATGGTGACAAAGAAGAATCTGAGTAATGATGAACTGCTCTGCCAAAAAAACAGTTTCTTTAACTTTTTATGCATGAACACTAAGTAGTGGAAATGATATGATACTACTTAAGTGGAGACAAATATAATGGCGTTTTCAATTGGGGTCCTTTAGTTCATCGCTATGAATACTTGAAGTTAATTTTTTTTTTTTTTTTATCATTTTAAATAAAAAGCACTTTGAAACAACATCACATTTTCTTTTAAATATCTAACAGTTGTTCCTCAGTTCTCTCATCATATGTAACTAAGTCTTTGGTTATTGAAGCTTTAGGGACTTGGGATATTCATTCATCTTTACAAGTGAGTGTTAATATTGGTAAAATAAACAAACTTATTTTCCATTTTAACTGAATATGACAAAACAGAATGCAATCAAATTTTTATTCTTGGGTTCAAGTTCCATTCTCGTGAAAGTATTTTAACATTTTTTATGTGATTATTTTAATGTTAGTGAGCTCCAACACCTCTGTCTCTAAATGCTCGGTTCATCAAATAGAGAATATTGATGAGAATGTTCCTGCAGTTGAGCCTGCATCATCTTGCGCCCCGCCTGATATGCCGACAGAATCTATGGAGTTCCTTGCTAGATCATGGAGTCTTTCTGCCATGGAACTCTCCAAAGCACTGCATAGCACCAATACTACGACTTCCACCAGTATCGAGATGCAGCTTTTATGCCCTTCTGACCAGTTTTATACAAAGGGTTTCACTGCCTCTAAGGATTCTGTAAGAACCTTTTCTTTGATTTTGTTTAAGAATTTTAAAGAGTAACTTTTTGTTGCTCTTTCTGATGATACCAGCAATTATCAGACCTTGTTTTGCACCACAATTCAATCTTTAGTATGTGCAAATCAATAACATAGTAATCCGTCATCTGCAGGATTTATTTTTCCTTCATCAAACACTTTCTCCAGAATTCCTTTCCAGTCAAAACTTGCTGAGAAATGCGGTATGTTGCATTCAACTTGTGATTTAAATTCATCAATTATACTCAGATACCAGCTCAACCTGTTACTATATTACTCCGTAGTTTTTTATTTCTTCATTCTTCTTATTTCTTGGTGCAAATTTTTGCTCACCAGCTTTACAGGAGCTTGATGAAAGGGAGGACAACAGGAAGATGGTTGAAAGATCAGAAGGAGAGGAAAAAACAGGAAATTAGGACTCATAACGCTCAGTTGCACGCTGCAGTATCTGTGGTTGGTGTTGCTTCCGCTGTTGTAGCAGTTGCAGCATCTGAAAAGCCTAATGACAACCAACAGAATCTTACCATGGCTTCTGCTGCAATTTCATCTGCAGCAGCTTTAGTAGCCTCCCACTGCATTGAGATTGCAGAAAATATGGGAGCTGAACAGGACCAAATCATAACAGCAGTTAACTCTGCTATTAATGCAAAAACCAATGGAGATATTATGACTCTAACAGCTGGAGCAGCCACAGGTATCAGAAATTTAAACTCCATTTGTTCATCAGACAAAAAAATTGAACCTTGTTTATAAAAAGATAAGTGGAAAAATGACTAAAGATAAGTGAAAATTTAAATTCTTAGAAAAAGTTTCACTTATAAAAAGTTATACAGGCTCCGTCGAACAAATTCTTACACAAAATAAGAGAAAGTCTAATGTGCTAAATTGCAGCCTTGCGAGGAGCTGCTACTCTAAAGGCGCGTCTGCAGAAGGGGCTTGGAGCTACTACAATTCCTCCAATTGAGGAGAAATGCGGTGAAGCCAAAGAAGCGAGCATCCTGACAGCACTGGACTGTTTCTTTAGAGGAGGAGAACTTCTTAAACGTACAAGAAAAGGTATGTCTACTGACATGTTTGCAACAATGGCTTCATTGAAATTGAAGGAAAGAAGAAGAAGAAGAATTCCAAATGTATAAAGCAATTTACACTTCTAATGCAAGTAACCATACGATTTTAACTGTCCATAACAGGAGTTCTTCATTGGAAGCAAGTCTCTTTCAATATAAATTCAAATTTGCAGGTAATTAATTGAAGACACTTCTACATCCATTAACAAATCATAGACACGAGTTCCAATATGGTTCACTTCAAGTGTCTCACATCATCTTATTAGCAAGTTAAATAAACACATATTTCAGAAAATGAAAACAAATTTTTTTCATAAAGTGACAAGGGCCCCAAACTTTATGTATGTTGGCAGAGCAACAACTATTAATTCTATGGAAATCACTTCACAGATCAGATAAAAGTATAATTATTGGTTGTGTCTATATCTTAATTATATCAATATTTGAAATGTCTATTCAATACAATGATAACAGGTCGTAGCCAACATGAAAAGCAAGCATATGGCAGGAACACTCACCAAAAAGAAGAAATGTAAGCCAGGTTTTTCGGTACACAAAACTTATTTTAGTTTACTCTTGCCACTGTAAGCAATGTTAATGGTATGGCCTAAAATGGCAGATATAGTCACTGGAGTGTACAGTGATATCCCAGCTTGGCCCGGAAGAGAGAAGGAAGACACTGGTGAGAAGAGAGCATATTTTGGAATAAAAACAGCAGACAGGATAATAGAATTTGAATGTGAAAGTAAAGAAGACAAACAGTTATGGCTTGAGGGAATCCAGTACATGTTGAGTTGCCGTGCCAAAGTAACATATTAAAAAAATTAATAGGGATAACATTGGCATTGCTGTAAATATGTGTTTAACTTTTTTTTTCTATCCCCCCTCATCTATATTGATTAGAGGGGATATTTATACTTTAATGAGATGTTGATTTGGCAGCATGGTTATAAAATTTTGCTCACAAAATTGCTGGCCTGCCATATAAGTTCAGTGAAGAAGTGTACAGCCATGCTATTATCACTCTAACTCCTTCAGAAAATCAACATTATCAACAAATACCTGCATGAAGTGATTAAATAATAAAATAAACAAGGTGTGCCACAAATTTTATCTTAATAGGAAGGTTTCCATGAGTGCATTATGCTATGAAAAGGTTAAGAGGTAAAATTATATTAAATCACATACAAACAAACAGATTGAAAAATGCCGTACCAATTTCCAACCATCAGGATCCAAGCAAACTACAATCTTGGTGTTGATGCCTGGTAACGGTCCAGGTTCGCGGATAATCGTTCCTCCACATAATTTGATTGCTTCTGCAGTCTTATAGACATCATTTGTGCCTATTGCAATCTGTTCAAAACACAAAATGAGTTATATTCTTATAATGTCATGGATTATACATTCATTAGAGGACCATATCATAAAATCCTCTTTTCAAAATAGAAAAAGAATAGAATCTACCTGTGTATAACCATTTCCTTTGTCATAATTAGTGACGCCGTAGTTATATGTCAGTTCTAGAACAGGGCTATTAGCTTCAGAATCATAGCCCAATTTGGCTACTGTGAACTGGAAAACAATCATAATTAATGACAAAAGATGTGAAAATAGACATGTAATTCATCAACAATCCAAAACTAAAATTAGGATAAATTTGTTTGAACAAGCATTACATTTCTGAAACTAATTAGACATGCATCTGATTAATAGCCACAAGTAGTTATTACCTTTTCTTCAGGGTTGTCTATCTTATAGAGAAGTTTCATGCCCACAGCCTTTGAAATCAAACATAAGACAAGAAAAACATTTAGCTACTTGTGTGTGTTTAAATCTAAGCAAGCATAAGGAATCATCACAATAAGAACAGTAAATATATACTCACTTTTTGATAGAAGTCTATGGCACGATCAAGATCACCTACTCGAAGCATCACTTGGTTTAACGGTTCACGAGTAGGTCTTCTCTCCAAAAGCTCAAACCTATAGCCATTAGGATCTTCAATAGAAGCAGTTACTACAGAGCCACTTTTGACAGGCCCCGGCTCTCTGGTAACCTTTCCCTCTTTCGCCTTTACAAGATCAATTGTCTTGGCAACCTGCAAAATTGCAGTATAAAATCTGTAAGTACCTTTGCCAGTGCTCTCTGAGCCTTCAGGCATGCCATGTGACTCTCCAGGACCCAGCTCAGATTTGTTAATTGTGTTAGTTAGCTCTATACTAGGTAACAGAACTCGCATAAATACTTGTACCAGCATCAGTTTTCTTTCATACAGACCAATTCTCTCTTTGATTGTTGTGGTTCAATGTTCATCATAATTAGGAAATTGAAAAATGCATAAGATAAATAAGCTTTGCAGTGCAGATAAATAAGAATGCTTTATTATGTTATGAAGAGCTTACATCTTGAGTTACAATACCAAAATGACCAAACCCAGTTCCAACGTCATAATTATCCACTCCATAATCTGCAATCACCGCAAAATAGCAAGTACGACGCGAAACAATTTATAATCTGCATAATAATTTTGCCAAAAAAAAAAAAGTAGCATTCAGATTTGAACTTACTATAAGTAAGTTCAACAGTAAAATGGGAATCTTCAGGACCATATCCAAGAAAAGCATTTGAATATTTATCTTGCGGTAAATCGCGCTTTCTCAAAAGCTTCATGCCAAGACATTCAGTGTAGAATCTGTCAAATTTGACACATGCACGTGTTTACATCAAGAATGAGAGAAGGATTTAATTTGAATACACTTCACTGTAAATTTTTTTTACACATTCATCCAATCATAGTTAATATTTGTTGATATATTATAAGAATTAGAGTATAATTTGATTGGATGCATATATAAAAAAATTTGAATCTGGTTACAAAATAGAAGTAGAGCATATAAATATATACTTAATAGTTTTGTCCAAGTCTCCAACACTATATACAACATGTAGAAATCTTCGATTATCATTTTGGATCCAATGAAACAAGTTTTGGTTAGGTTGAGATGGATTTACTGCAGCAATAGCCTCTGAGATTTTAAACAAATCTGATCCTTTTGAAGCAGCGAAAACTGATTGGGATTGTGGAAGAGCTAAGAACCAAATGCAGCAGCAACACCAGAGAACTAAGAAATTGTATTAGCAATAATAATAATAATAATAATAATATGAATAATTAATTAATTAATTAATTAATTACCAATAGCAATAGCACCGGTGGTGGTGAGAAGGTGAAAGAGAGCAAGTCTTCGTGAAGATGATGATGATTGAGTGGTGATGCAACAACAAGTTTGTAGTGAATATGATGGTAACATTAAGGATGACTTCATTTCAAATTTGAGTGAATCAGAATATCATAAATTTATTCCTTTTTTATAATTGTAAAAGTTTTATGGTATACCATCATCAATATTTGCATAATTCATTCAACTGTAAACTCAACTCTGAATTATTATCCACAATATATATGGACATTATAAATCTCACTTTTCTAAAAAATTAAAATAAATGCTACTACCTCACACATATACTCCTATAATATACGTTTATTGTATTTCTATATAAAAATAAAGTGAAAAATCATACCATCATTAGCTTTACATTTCAACTGTGTTCACATTTTAAGTCGATTATTTATTACTTATAATACACTCAAATATTATTGAAAAATCAAACAAGAGAAATACAAGATACTTGGAACACTATATTAAGATTAAAAAAAAAAAAATTATAAGGAATGCAAACTACAGTCTTATTAATAACTTTATCGGGTAACTTAAAAGATTAAAATTGAAAAAAAAAAGTGTAGTAAATATCTATATAAATCATCAACAAAATCTATATTTAAATATATTGATTATGTTTACATTGAAAATATCTAAAATATTAAGAGGTAATGACTCTTATCAATGTGAAACTCCAAATTAACAATTATGTGAGTTAATTGATTACCTTCTTTATAAATATGAGAAATAATACATAATATTTTATTAATCATTTAAGACAATTAAGACATCTATTTTTAATAAATCAAAGAACAAGACTATGATTCACGAAAGTTATATTTGTCAATTGAAAAATATTCAACTCATAGATAGTGTCACCCATTCTTGTAGGCTATTTTATTAGCGACCATAACCACACTAAACTTAGTATGGAGCTTAGTTGTAATCTTTAAATTCATAGCAAAATCAATTAGAGTAACAATAGAAATGTCTTTAAATATACTTCCACAAGCAGCGAAATCAAGATAGCTAGAAATAGCTTCATTAATTTTAAATTTAATCCAATAATCTTTACGAGGATGTCATATCACTTCCTTGATGTTATGAGTTTTAGGAAGATGATTTTTAACTTGAAAGAACTTAAGAATTTGAAATTGTTACATAAAATTAGAGATTATCCTAGAAGTTTGATTTCCAAATAAAGAGACATTGACAATAATTCCGTTATCACTAACGTAAAAAAACAAAATTCTTCCTTAAAAAAGCTAACTTAATTTTTGCAATATCAAATAATTTCAATAGTAAAAATAATAATAATTAAAATAACATTTTGTAGTCTTTGTCACAAATAATATACGTTTATTGTATTTTTATAGCTGCCATATCTTTGCTTTAGTAATTGTAGCTAGCATATCTAAATAAACTTTTTAAATATGTTTCGAATTGTGTTGATATCACATTTTAATCATTACTTTTTGTTTTGAAAAATTTCTACGGTTGATTTTGGTATCAATATACCTTTAATTTTACCAATTTCTAAAAAAAAAATTAATAAATGAAATTTTGTATCAAAATATTTTGTTTTTCAATATATTTATTTGTTAAAATTTAAATGAGTTTCATTATTTCAGAAATAGATTTCTACAAAATTAAGCAGATTTTACATAAATTTAATGAGATTGATATGATTTTTGTATAAATAAAAGAGAAAGTGTGTTGCATTATGATTATGGTACGTGGATTCATGAAAGAAATATTTGGAACCTAATTGATGGAGAAGAATGTAGTTATTATCCAAAGTAGAAAAGAAGAAAAATGCGACATGAATGATCCATACATATATAGTATTTAGAGTTATTTCTTAATGAAAAGGACTACCCTGAATTTTCTTCTCTACCCAAGAAGGTGACAAAACAGGACTCATATCAAACTCCCTAATCTTCACTCTCCCATCACAATCAATATTTTCATCCTCAGAAAAAACCTTAATCCTCCAAACCTTAAACGTTTGATCCAAACTACCACTATAAACCAAAAACCCCACAACAACTTTCTCCATCTCAAGACAAGCACTCAAACACCTCACAGGTCCTCTATGTCCCTCCAAAACCATCAAACATTCATGATAACAACTTCCTTTTTCTCTTCTCCACACTCTTATTGTTGTATCCTCTGAACCACTAAACACCATGTTCCCAACTGTTACAACACAAAGAACCGCAAAACGATGACCTTTCAAAAATCCTCCATGGTTGAACCTATAACATAACCTTTCCTTCTCCCAAAAATTTATCATTCCATCTGAACAACCTGAATACAGAAAACAATGGTTCAAACATGAACTCAATGCAAGTGCATTCACAGGTGAAGGTTGAAACTTTAGTGTCATTGTTAATGTGTGTGACTTTTCTGTGTATACCCTTCTCCATATTTTCACTGATCCATCACATGAACAAGTGAAAACACAACCATCGTCTTGGTTCACTAAGATATCGTTTACACGATCTTCATGTGCTAGAAATGAGTCAAATTCAACGCATTTTTTATCAGATATTCTCCAAGCTTTGACTGTTTTATCATGTGTGCCAGTGTATAAGATTCCTTCTGCATGGTAATAAGCCATGCAAGAAACAGAGTCACTCTGTTTTTTTGTAATGTTTTTTCCTCTGTTGAAGTTTAGAACAGTGTTTATTTTTCTTCTTCGTGGAAGTGTAGCTACTTTTTTTGATTTGAAGGTTTCTGAAAAGTTGAAGTTCCATATTCTGACTTTGTGATCCTTGTGTGTGGTGAAAACCATGTTGTTGTAAGCTAAAATGGATCGAACATCGCCGGAGGAAGATTTTAGATACCCTTTATCGATGCAATCGGGTTGTTTCCAAACACGGATTCTTGAACTGTTGGAGCCTGTTATTGGATAAACAAGTTAGCTACACCTGATATGAGTTACTAATAGTTAGTTGAACTCATTAGCTATATTCGTTGATTATATAAGTCTTATTGTAACTCTAGTTGTAATTTCTATATGTTATTTTTCTCTCGTCAATGATTTATATCAAGAATTGTAATACCTGTGAAAACAAAACCTTTGGAAACTGCGATTGAAAAGATGTTTCCGTGGTGGCGGTGGAGGGAGGCTATGCAATGGTAGAGCAATGAAGGGGAAGGAGAATGAAGAGGAGAAAGTGTCCATGGTGATTGTGGGAAAGAAGGACTAAATTGAAGAACATCTTGTTCATTTGTGTCCTTATTGTGAGTTTGGATTTGGAGATGAAGGTGGATGTTGGGGGAATCTGGTTGTTCTGTTTTTTCTTTGTTCATTAAGGTAAAGAGGGTTCTGTTGCTATAGAAATCCATGGTAGTATGTATGATGAGGAGTATAGATTGAATTGGTGGTACTTAAAAAACATTGGAAGGGTTTGGTTGATTGGTGGTGTATTGATGAAAGTATAAATGTTTCTTATCTGTTGAATCAAATGTGTCTCTTGCCATGTTGCCCCATTTGCTATAAGAGAAAATTGAATCAATAAAAAATGGGAATGAATATATGATCATAAACATTTAACAAGCGGGCCAGCTTCGAGAGATATTTTCTAATTCTATTAATATGGCTGGTATAGTTTTAATGTTGAGTGTTAAATTTTGGATATTTTAACTTCACAGTAGTACTATATACTAGCTGTTTTGAGTTCAAGTTGAAATTAATTTTCACTTCAAAATTGGTAAATCAATATAAGAGTTTGGTGGTTTAGTTGCAACTTAGTTTATAGCGTCCAACAATAAACGATGTCTGCAATTGATGCGGTAGAGCACCAATTAATTGCCTCTTCAATTGTTTTTCTACAACACTGGGAATTTCAATAGGATAACAGTATTTGTATTTCTAAAAGATGAATTAGACTAAACAGTGAAATGTAATTAATATTTGGGAAGTCGGTTACAGTTTGTTACATCAGCTTGTGACCATAATGAGATAATGATTCAAAATAAAGTGTTCCTAATCAATAACTTGGTTAAAATAAGAAAATGAATGATACAATATATCTTTTCCACTACATACATTAATCAAACGTTTGAAGTTAAATGTTTATGTTGTAATAATTGAACCGAGTTTGTTTCTTGTCTTGCAAACCATTGAACTGTTCTACGTGCAATTGGCAACCAAATCCTCCACAATCTCTCCCCACTTCCATTGTCGTCACCACCACATTCTCTCATTCTATTCCTTCTACTTATTTCCACAAACCTTGGAACATTTGCAATCTCAGACATACACCTCTTTTCACCACTAAATATCATTGAATTCTCTTCCTCATTATTAGGAGAGAATCTCATGCTTGACACATCATGAAGCATTTCACAATTCAATGATAACAAATCTGAAGAATTAAGATCACTCCACCTACTCCTTGCAACAACAACATCAGAGATTAATATTTTATGATTAATCATATGCAAAGGTTGCTTTTGTTTCAACTTTGTTGTTACACCCCCATTACTGCTTTGTGCACCTCCTTGATCATCAAGAAGAAATTCTTCTTGTTCTTCAAATCTCTTGCTCTTTCTTTGTGACGGTTCCCTTTGAATAAAGATTTCAAGATTTGGGTCTTCACTTAAATTTGAAGGGACTCTAAGAAATCTTGAGCTGAATGAAAAAGTGAAATTTTTTATATCCATTTCTTCAACTTTGTACCTACAAAGAGGACAAGTAGAGTGACTTTCAAGCCACTTGTCAATGCAATTCATGTGAAAAGCATGCTTGCATTTAGGCAACAATCTAAGAATCTCTTCGTCTTCGAATCTTGACAAACAAACGGTACATTCTAAGCCTTGTTTTGATCCTTTTAAGGAAGAAAATTTGAAGAAAGGAAGTGTTTCAATGACTTTTTGTTCAACACCAGAAACTATAGATCTTGATCGATTGTTTTGTCGATTACTTGAGTTTTGATTTGAAAGATGAAGTGGAGTAACACGACATAATTTAACATAAAGAAGTAAAATAAATGTTATTACAAACATTATGGAAAGAACAATTATTACAACACCTTTACTTGGAGTAACACCTTGTGGTGGTAATTCAGCCATGTTCTGATTTTCTCTGTTTTCTTGGCCTTGAATATTGAAGAGTAGTGAAAGAACCATAATTAGCATTAGAAAAATATGGTTTTTATAAGGGTAGAAAGTGTTATTATTACACATGTTATTGTGAAGATCAAGGGTTCTTTTTCTCTTTGGATTTTTCACTACTTATGCATATGTGAGTGGAAATTAATCAGAAATTGATGTACTTGGCAATTTGGCATGATGAATGAAGACAATTTGAAAAGGTTCAAACTTTGTTTTTTGATTTTGTAATTTATTGTTAATAGTCCCTACACTGATGATATGATAGCTTTACATGTTTGTTTGGTTTTGGTGTAGTGCTTGTCTTGGAAAATTAATTAATAATATCTTGTATTCTAAAGAAGACAAAAATTTGCATCAGCTGAGAGCTATATCTCTTGCTAAAACACATTTTTCATGGTTGACATATTATATTTATATTATCATTTATTATTTAGCATTATTGGATATGGGTTTTGCATAGTCGGTTTCCATCAAAAACTGTCCTAGTTAAACACTTGTTGAATCTGTTTTATTTACATTTTCTTTTAATAAAAAAAGGGATATTCACATTTAGTCTAAATTACTTTTACTATATTCAATATTTTACTATATCATCTCACTTTTTTTTATGAGATATATCACCTCACTTTAGCAACTATATTTGAAAATTAGCGATATTACTTTGAGGAAGTCGAGAGTATTGAACGTCAGAATTGAACAACTAATTTCTACCGACATTTATTTATTTTTTTGGTAAAATTATATTTTTTAGTACTTTATTTTATTTAATTGTAATAGTTAGGTCATTTATCATTTGTTTTTTTTTTTCACACACACATATATATATATATATATATATATATATAAAAGTTTTATTGTTAGATATGTTTTATAATTATATTAAGTTAGTTATGATTAAATTGAAAATAGCTATGTTAGTTATCTTAGGAATACTGAATAAAAATGTATCCTACATTAATTGTATTATAATTCTTTACTCTATCAAATTTTATATTTTTTTTAATTATTTCTATTTATTTATTTTTCTTTTTTGACATTCTTATCGGCAAAGGAGAAACAGGTTATTACCTCCTCAAATGATCAGAACACTTTTGTTTAGAAAAAGAAATTGTATATTTGGCTTTAAATGCCATTTGATGAATTGCATTGTTTTGTGAACTATGATGCTTGTTGCATTGTCTCTTCTGAAAAAAATACACTTGGTTTTTGCTACAAATTATGCTGTACCTTGCTTGTATCTTATGCCTTTGCTACATTAGATAATATATATTGTATTATAATGCAAAAATTCTATTATGTTATATAATTTGTTGGATGTTCTGCCAGCACTTCATTTTCAAGTTTTATAATCATTTTTGCATTAAATACAACAAACCAAAGATCACAATATATTTTCAACAATTCTAATTACTTGAAGAACAATGCTGCCCTGATTTTTCCACTGGACTTCAGATTTAACATTGTAGTATTTTTTAAATAGAAAGATTTAAAATATTTGTACATATTATTCATTGATTATAGAGTTAAATAAGTTTGTAATCCCTATAAAATTTAAGCATTAGGTTTTAAGTCCTATAAAAAAATTCTTAATATTTTGGCCCCTTTAATTTTTCTATTTTCACTTTTGGTCCTTGCTTTTGTATCAAATCATGTGTAGCCTTCAAATTTTGCAATTTTTTTCCACGGAAGTTATGAATATTACAAAAAAATTTCACACAAAAATTTAAAATTTTTTAACAAACAATAATTAAAGACAAAATTTTAAACATAAAAAATTTTAAAATTCATATTTAATTCATCGCTTATTAAAAATTTTAAAACTTTTGTATGAGTGATGTTCATAGTATTTTAAATATTACTTCAAAAATAATTCAGAAAATTAAAGAATACACATGAATTGACATAAATGTAGGAACTATAAGTGAAAACATAAATTTTATAGAGACTGAAAATAAAATGATAAAATTTTATCCGGATTAAAAACTTATTTAATTTTTGAATATATGGTTTTTATTTTGTAGAATGAGTAGTGATGGTATAGATGAATAATTTCTAACATTTGAAAACACAATAAAGAGATAGATGTTGATTCTTAAGTTTTTTTAATTTTTAATTTTATAAATATTGATGGTTAGTTTGAAGATGTTATTTTGACTTATGATCAATGGTGATTCACATTATGTCTTAAGGTATATATTTAGAGGTCTAAGAAATTTTATTTTTATATAAATAATATATGATTGACATTATATCTCACATTATTCATTAAAGACGGAAGTATTTGATTTTGTTATGAAGTTTATTTAATTGGGGTTTATATTATGATTTTATATTGTCAATTCAATTATATTCTAACATTAATTATAGTATTAAAATGAATAATAATGTTTTACTAAAATAATTCCATCCACTTCAAATAATAATGGTACAACAAGTTTTACAGTAAAAAAAATACATTTTATGTTCCACAACAGTTAAAAAGCGTTGGTGTAGCTGAAATGCAAGCCATTAAAAATTAGACCTACAAGAACAATTTCTTTAATCGTTGATATTTCTCCAAAAATCTTATCCCTAAAAGCAATCAATGGGGGAGGTTTTGTCACGGGACCGACTTACAATCATAGTTATTGGAGAGTTAGAAATTGTTTTGTAAAGAACACCTATCACTATGGTTTTATCAAAGTGTTGCCCTTTGCAACAAAAGCCGTTGAAAAATGAAAATGCAAAGGAAAAGTTTACCACAGACAAAAAACCATTCATGTAGCTTCTGACAACTATTTTTTGGCCATCATTTTCCATTTCTACCATAGGATAACCACTCATTAGATGTTAACGTGACAGCTCAGTTCAATGTGGCACAAAAACCTCACTTATCATGCCATGTCTTCTGCCATGCAACTAGCCTTGGACAGAAATATAAATTTAGAGACTACAAGTGGTTAGAATCTTTAATTATAGGGATCAAATCTAAGTTTATTTTTGAAGGATTATATAAAAAAGTTACCATATTACAAAATGGTATACATGAGTTATAAATGCAAGGACTAAAAGTGAAAACTAAAAATTTCTAGAGACTATAGAGTTAAAAAAAATTATAGAAACTAAAAATGAAATGAAAATTTTTTACGGATTAAAAATTTATTTAATGCTAGAATATATTATTTTTTATTTTGTAGAATAAATAGTGACGATATTGATGAATAATTTTAACATTTGGAAACACAAATTGATTTACATTTTATGTTTTGGAACGGTTAAAAGGTGTTGGTGTAGCTGACAATGGATCATTAAAAATTAGACCTACGGAAACAGTCTATATAATCGGAACAGTGCAAAATCGTTGGTATTTCTAAAAAAAAATCAACCGGATAAAAATCATAGTTCTTGCAGAATCTGAAATTGTTTTGTAAAGAAAACCTATGAATATTGTTTCATAAAAGTGTTTCCGTTTGTGAAACGTAACGCCAAAGTTTACCATGGAAAAAAAAAATCTGTTCTTGTAGCTTACGACAACTGTTTTTTTATTTAGAATTTGCATTATTTTGTGTCTCTACACCGCCTCAGACACCCATTGGATGTTGCCGTGGGAACTCAGTTCAACGTGGCACAAAAATTACACTTAGCATGCCATGCCATGTCTTCTTCTATGCAACTAGTCTTGGACGAAAATATGACTTAAGGGACGAAAAGTGGTGAGAATCTTAAATTATACGGAGTGAATTTAAGTTTGTTTTAAAAAGACTAAATTAAAAAAATGACATTAAAAGCATATATTACCCTTAAATAAATTACCAAACATATTATTAGTCACTTGTTTGTTGTCAGAATCTATAAAAGATGCTTACCTAAGAAGACAAACACCTCCCAATTTAACCCTTCAATATTAATAAGTGTTGGTGGCCCATTATTCTCACAATTAGCCAAGCTATATATATATATATATATCATATCTTTTATTATACAATATATATTTTATAATCAAGCTATTTTTTTCTTTTATTTGTTTTGTCCCATACATCATCACTATAAATAGCTACAAATTATATTCATATTTTAGTACAATTTAACTCTTTTTTGTGCAATAAATATTTTCATCTTTATTAATGTAGAAATTGAGCCAACTAAAAATAAAAAATATGTAAAAGAAATAAATTACACGCACAAATGTTTTCTTCATTCATTATATATAAAAGTATTTGTTGATTTGGATCTGGTGTTACAAAAGATCCAAAGTAGTCGACGGAGGCTTGAGACATGGTGACGAACTTACAAGACGTACTATAATAATGAGCATGTTGATATTATTTTCTAGAAATAACTAATAAATAAATATTTAAGAACTGAGTACTAGGGAAGGTACTATAAACCAAATTTTAATAAAACATAAATATTACAGATGTTGCGGTGCAGTTTAATTACACATTTAATTTTTTTTATTTGATTCAATTTAATTAAAAACGTTTTAATTTGAATAGTAATTTTGGAATATTCAAATTACTATTCTTAAAAATTATTAATATTATAACAACACAAAAAATAGTAAGTTTGATAATGATTGATTATAAAACAAATAGATTAAATTAAATTAATAAATATTATTAGAAAAAATAAATAAATAATAAATAATAAAAAAGAATTCAAATTTTTTTTATAGTTGGTTTGAATTTATTTATTTGAGTTTATCTATTGATATAAATATTTGTGAGACTGTTATACATAATTTTTTAAAACAATTTATAGTATGTTTATAAATTGTTTTTAGCATATTTCGATGAGCTATTTAATATAGCTTATGAAAATAATTTCTAACTTTTATGAAAATAGTTTGATTTTATGTTATCTTTTGTTTTCTACAACGAAATATTTGTATATATTACTCAGTTAATATAGGATTTCAATAAATTTAGTCCCTATAAAATTTAAGCATGATGGTTTTAATCCCTATGATAAAATCTTTAACACTTTAGTCCCTATAAAATTTCTATTTTTACTTTTGGTCTCGCTTTATATCAACTCATGTATACATTTTAAATTTTTTATTGATTTTTTGCATGCATATTAGGAACATTATAAGAATTTTCCACACAAAAATTTATATTTTTTTTAAGAGAAGATCAATTAAAGACAAATTTTTAAACGTCCAAGGCTTAAAAATTCATATTTAATTCATCTCTCATTAAAAATATTATAAATTTTTTGTAAGTGTTATGAGTATTATGTATTAGTTGATATTCATTTTGTGGTCTTTCAAATTCTCATAATTCTCATATCCATAATTCTTGTTAGTGAATACAATAAGCGGTGATCTTTAATATTGTTCTTACACTCACTTATCTTTGTCCTATAAATAACACTTATCTTAATACTTTGTAAAAATATTCTTGAAAAGACAATAATACTAATGTTCAAATTTCCTCTATTCTTATATTTATCACTTTGATGGTTTGATAATCGAAGTGATATTTTCATTTTGCTATTGGACATATTTTGACTTATTTTC
Organism: Cicer cuneatum; assembly: GCA_037974295.1. Classification (NCBI taxonomy): domain Eukaryota; kingdom Viridiplantae; phylum Streptophyta; class Magnoliopsida; order Fabales; family Fabaceae; genus Cicer; species Cicer cuneatum. The sequence continues at coordinate 76,768,345 of JBBPBO010000004.1, forward strand.
AACAAGTGATTTCTTAATCGTGAATAGCACATATTACTCTTTTGTTAGCCATATACATAAGAATAGAGACCGTTACAATTTTCCACACTTAGAATTCCTAAGCAAGAATTCATCAATGACTATGAACATGCTACCTAGAATTATCACTCTAAGAATCATCTAGACTAGTTTTGAACTATTATTATGTAATTTTTTTTTTCTTTCCAATGTCATGATATATAATGTGACATTATTTTTCGAGTTTAATTTGATTACTTTTGTTTAACCAATTTTTTTCTTTCATAATTTTATATATATCTAACTTGCTCATTTCTACAAATTTTTTTTATAGTATTAAATATGTCAAATCTTACAAATCTTAAACAAAGGGAACGTATCTAAGGGAAAAAATTGATGATAAAATTTCAGATATAGAAAATTCAAATTTAAACCATGAAATCTAACATACTTGAGACTCTCTAAAGGATTGGAGTCCAGTTGCTGCTTAAAATTTATTTAGATTATTCAGCCAGCTGATGGATATTGTAATTGCAATGTAAGAAGCAAATGTTGACTTGGCTTTTGATATAATCCATATGTCATTGACACAATGATACAAGAATTCTTTATTCTTAAGGACTTCGACTCAATGAAAACAAACGCAAGAAAATAAGCATATATTTTAAAGAATGTATTTTTATTAGTCTTAACTCTTACCCTTCCAATTCGCAATAAAAATGGTCTTTCATAAATCAGAGTTTGGTATTTAAATAAAATTTTAATTAATAATTATTTTAATTATAATTTAATTTTTTTTTTAATGAATATTCATCTTTGTTTCATACTAATATGTGTCGTGTGTCTTAAATGCATGTATTAAGATGCATAATTTTCAATATAAATTTTCTAATTTTAATAGATTAACAAGTGTTGTAATGGAGCACATGATATCATTTTTCTATGAAGTGCAATTTTTTTTTTTTTAAAATAACAGCAGACTTTTCATAATTTTTATAATTGATTAAATTTTACATAAATCTTACCAAATCATGTATATTTTATATGAATTTAGTAGAATCTATGTGAATTTTAATCGATAAAATATTATTATTCTATTTCTAAAATGATCTGATGATCTATCTTAAGATATTTTTATCGTAAAATATAAATATAGCATGGTTCCATCTTATCCGATTGAATTGGAAACAAAGGAAACTATAAAATAGAAATATAGCATGGTCTTATCTTATTAAATTGGAAACAGAGGAAACTATTTCATTTTAAATCTTATTTTTAAAGAAAAATAGTAACAAGTGTCTTTGGAGTATTTGATTAAACAATCAAAAGAGGTAATTAAACTTAATTATTTTATTCCATCCATTCCTTCTATTTCAATCACTCCAAAGTCCAAATATACTGTCTAATTATATTGTTTTGGTCAATTTCATCTATTTTCAATTACTCAAAATATATTATTGGGTCCCTAAGTTTGCGTATGGCCAAGGACCAACTTGGACTATTATAATAAGTTAATGACATCCATTAATCGAAGGGACTTCTACGATAAAATTAAAATTAACACACATGTTGATACTATCAAATTAAATTAATAATAACTTAATAACATGTTATTTATGAATAAATTTAATTATATTTTAAATTTAATATTATCATTAAATTTTTTGAAGCTTTACATTTTTGTTTTATTTTAAAGTAATTAATATTTATTTATCAAATTATATATAAAAAATAACTAAATTAGAAGAAAAGCAATTTTGTAACATCTTAATAAGCCTTACATCGTCTAATATGATAAAGGAATTAAGGGAGATCTAAATGTTTTCCACTAATTGCATCCCTTTCTCTTCCCCTTCTTCTTGCTCAACTCAACCAATTTATTCCTTCTATCTTCCTCCACTATATGGTTGCGACACATCCTACACTATTAGACTTAAAATCGTGTGTTGCTCATCTCAAGTGATTTGTTTTACTAATTGTATTGATCTGCAAGATAGATTTTGATTTACATATCATCTAAGTAACACTAATTTTGCCATCCAATTTTAGAATTTATTCATTTTTTATTCTACTAATTTTTTGTCTATATCTTTATAATTAAAATATCAACAATAAAAATATAACTCCCATTACAAACTTGATTTAATTGTCATTTACTTTTTTAATTCATTGCATATAAATACATCATAATATTTTAATTATGTTTTAATAATTAAAATGTAGCAACTATAAATTACCATAAAACATATAAAAACATAATTAAAAATAAATAATTAAACTTATGCACAAATAATTCAATGAAGTTAAAATTAAAATAAATAAAAAATATTAAAACACTGGGTAAAATTGTGAAATATACATTAAATATTTTTTTAAAATAAAAATGTTAAATTAAACATTAAATATTTTTAAAGTAATATACAATTTGTGTTCATTTTTCTCTTATTTAGTGCTTAGATACATACTTTATCCCTCTAATACAAAAGAAAATATTTAATCAAAATCAGATCATAGTTTTAATTAGCGACAAAAATAATCAAAATCAAGTAGTATACCTTATCATTCCCAATATTAAAAAAATAGTAATTTGAATTTGTTCTAATCAAAATATTTTTTGAAAAAAGTTAGTTATTGAAAGTTTAAGTGAAAATGAGACATGAAATATAAAATATAAGAAATAGTAGTTCATTCAATTAGTAAAAAAAGAATAAAGAAATAATAGTACTCAAATTAAAAAGTAAAATAAAATAAAATAATGATCATATAAAAAAAAATGCTTCAAAATATATCTCAAATCAATGCTTACAAAATATATATTCTATTTTTTATATGAAAAAATAATTCTATAATGATTGAATGTTTAAAACAAAATAAAATGTATACAAACAATTACTCATATTTTTTAATAATATTTTTAGAGTGAAAATCACTCATTTTATTACAAACTTTTGAATTGTTTTGGTTCCATTTATTATTTTGTTATACAACTACTATTCTTATAAACTAAAAAACTTACAAATATTAAAACTAACTTTTTTTTTTGATAGATTTATACACTATAAATATCTCCTTCAAACTATTTAAAAAATTTACATGCATTTAAAGAAAATTTTACACACCCGCGCAAGGAGCATTGGTTGTAATTTTAATTGATGTCAAAAATATTTTTTCGCATCAGTTGCTTAAACAATGTAAAAGGTCCCCATACTTTTATAATCGAGGTACTCTCAATCAATTGTTGAATTGATGGAAAATAAATTCTTTATTGTTGAATTGATGGAAAATAAATTCTTTTTTAATCGACGTGAAAGTTCTTTTATATATTAGTAAGAAATAATTACAACAATCATTTACCATAGACAAATAAACATATGATTTTTCAAAATATAACTTCGCTAAACCTCCATATTTTGGCACATCTAAATACCACAATAATAAAATCATGTTATAGAATATTTATGTAGAAAATATGAAAGGATACTACATTTTACAATTCTCTAGATAAAAAGATTAAATTAATACTCTATTTGAGTTGTAGAGCTTGCAATGGGATCAACTACTTATATATATATACAAAATTTTCATATTTTTATGTATAATAGGAAAATTCATATAAACTCCTTTGTCACTCCAAAGATCTTTCTCTTTAACCTCTCCAATTTGCATATTCAATCACCTTTCATGGCAGCGGGAAAATCACAAATTTATTCAAATTTGGGTCAAGTTCAGGAATTAATGAGTTGAGATATCTAAAACCTGCTAATCCCACATCAGACATACCTTCAAAATTTTAGTGCACCTATTTTATTCTTATGAGTGATAAATGATTTATAGTCTTATATATTATGCAGTACAAATGTTTCGAATAAAAGACATGTTTGGTAGACCAACATGATATTGACTAGTGAGACATACAAATTCATTCAATTACTTTTGTTTTCTTAAATTATTATCGATGTCTACATGTTAATATTAGTGTTGTGGCCGTTATTTGTATATGTATTAATGCATCATAACTTATATATTTCTTCGTATTAACAACTTATTACCTCATCTCCTTCCTCAAAAGAATTCATAATGTTAAAGGTGCAATTAGGTTCCACTCCAAACCATTTGATTGAGTTAGCATTACCATAGCGTGGCATTACTCCAATCCTTACATATTCTTTTTTGTTATATTTTATTAATCTACACGGAGACAAGAGACTTTGTGTCACATAAATTTTCTATACCTTTATAATGGTTAATGAAAAATTCTTTATCCCATTGTACTTGAAAAAAATTCTCATAAAAATTTATATTGTAATACAATTTTCACTCTAAAGTTAAGTAGTTTCAAAGTAAGATCTGTTTAGATTGGTTTATTAGAGTTTATTTGTTAGTAGAAGGACTTGTCAGATTATTATAAAAGAGTTTACGAAAAAAAAAACATCTATAAATTATTTTCAGTTTATTTTCATAACACCTTTAAAATAATTTATAAAAATAACTTATATAAAAAATAATTTTATTTTATTTTATCTTTTGATAGAAATAGGTGATAAATGTATAATTATATGACATAATATCTCCAAGATCTGTTTAGTTTGAGATCAACTTTATGAACCAACTTTTTTCCATCAGCTGAAAAAAAAAAGGAAAAGAAAAATATCAAAGTCTCATCAGAGATATTATGCATTATTGAAAGTAAGTAATAAATTTTATACAAACTTATTTTTGTTCAATTTTCATTTTCTTTTACAAAGCATAAGAACATACCTGAAATAATTCCAACAACAACAAAAGGTTTAGTTGGTTCCACACCAAATGTAACTAGCTCCCCTGTACTTGGAGCTTTCTGTGATGGTACATAAAAAATAATTTGAATGTGAACAAAACAAAAAATGTTGATTTGAAAATATATTAATAACTAAAAAAACCTTTGGATGGCTGGTAAAGGGTCGATTCCAAGCTGCATTTAGGTCCCAATTTTTTAAAGTTTTTAGGGAAAAAATATCAATCTCTTGTGGCATGTCACTTTCAGCAATTGAGTAAAACTTCCCTGAATGTTCAAAGACATTGGTGTTGCTAATGTATTTGTTTACTTTGCCAGATCTCAGCTGTTAATTAATCCACAAAATGAGTTCATAATACCATCTTTAGCTAGCTAGGATTTGTTTCCAAAATATCATTAAAATACTTTTTTGGTGCTTCATATAATCACATGTTAGTTTGAATGTTAACTAATGTATGGTTATGACGAAATCCATAGTAATTGTACCAATAAGACTAGAACAACAACTGATTCAAAGAAAATAGATGTAAAAAATTCAAACAAAGAATATACGATGTAGGTAGTATTTACGATTCTACTTACAAAGTGGTTGCAATACATTTCTATTATCTTTCGAGCTTAAGTAATAAGAGAGTTCTATCAATAATATCAACATCTCTGGTATCAAAGTGATTGCAATACATTACTATTATTCTTCAAGTTTAAAGTTAAATATTATAATTTACATTTAAATATTAGCAGGCCCGGCCCAAAGCCTGCTGAGCCACAACACAAGAATTCAAAATATCGGAAATTTTACCCTATACCCCTCAAATTAGACTAGTACCCCCACAAATGTGATGAATTGTTATAGTTGCCCTCGTATAAATATTAAAATTTGTCATTTTCCACCGCAATATTATTTCAATTTTTCAATACATAAGTGAGTGTTAAGTTTTTTTTATATTACTGAAATTTTTTGTTCAAATTTTTCGGTACAGAACTTACACTTCAGAAATTTTTTTTCAAGTTTTCTAGTACACACTTCTTTATCGGAAAATTTATTTGAAGTTTTCCAGAACTACCCAAAAACTTTTTTCAAGATTTTCTGAACACACCTCGTTACCAGAAAACTTGAAATTGCAAGTTTTTTGGAATTTTTTTATTCCTTTGTTTCTTTAATTACTTTTTTTATTCATTTGTTTTAATATAATAATAATTTATTCCTCATATCTCTATCTTCTATTTCTTTATCCGATTTAGTGATGATAACAATCAATTTATTTTTAATATCAATCTCCTTAGCCAAATTCACAACAACTTCGCGTGTATTAAAAAATGTGTATACCGGAAAACTTTTTCATAAGTTTTTCGATATAGAAGAGTTTATCGAAAAACTTGTAAACAATTTTGATAGTTTACATTTTCAACCTTTTGTATTGGAATTTTTTTTTAAAGGTTTCCGATACACACATCTTTCAACCTCCTGTACCGGAAAACTTTTTTAAAGGTTTCTGAAAAGTTTTCCGGTAATTTCCAAAAATCTTTTTACTCCTAAAAAAAATGAATTCGAACTTGTAAAATAAAAAAAAAATTAAAAAAAAAATTGACATTTAAAAAATACTGTGATATAAGTATGAGTGGGGTACATGCTAAAATTTCCCAAAATATCAGTTATATATCGTAAGCTCACAAATTATTAAATGTGTTGTGCAATTCACATATCCAAACACTAAGCAATTTCAAACCTCAGCATCAAATTTACAAATTAATGTGTATTTAAGGTTCATACATTAAGTAATTCTAACCAATAAGTATTTGCAATAAAGGGTACTTATATAAAATGAATTAGGAAACTGACCCAGTTGAAGAGGTAAGCAGACAAAATGCACAATGAATTGCCTTGTTTCTTTGTTTTTCAAGATTGTATGTTTCGGTTTCAAGGCGATGTTAGAAACAAAATTCCATTTCCCACCATTTCTAATGTAGACACCCTTTGGAAAATCACTAGGAATGTGTCCTTGGATGCTACTCACAACAATGGCTACAATTTTGGACCATGATTAGAGTTGGGCAAATACACTAATGGGTTTTTCCGTTTCTTTGAAATTTAAAATATAACTATCAGTTATGGTTTAAATATTTGTAATCGTTTATAACTATCAGTTTATTGGTTTAATAATTTATTTTTTAAAAAAATTGATTTTATAATTTTATAAGGTTGAATTAAGTTTAATAAAAAATTTAATATAATATTAGAGCGTTCACTCAATCCTCGACAAAATATGATTAATGTCGAAAATTAGTTTTTAAAAGTGTTATTTATTTAAAAATATATTATTGAAAGTGTGTTTTCAATAATGTATTTAAAATTTTATGAATAAATTGAGGGGTTGCATCAACAATCACCTAATATTAAACTAATCTATTCATATGGGCCACTCACCATAAAATCAAAGTGTATAGAAAAAATTCAAGTAGAGAATAAGGAATAATAATACGGCACTTCTATTTTTTTTTTTTAATTTCTTATCCATATTAAAAATTAATGCAATATAGTTGGATTTTAGCTAAGAGTTTGACGTGAGTAAAAATCAAAAGCCAAGAGTCTATACTCCTCTTTTAGTTTGGGTTAGGGATGGGTCACTTGGAAAAGCAGAGAGAAGAAGAAAAAATATATTTTATTTAATATGAATAAATAAAATAGTCTAACTTTATACATAAATTTATTATCTATTATTAAATCAATAAATTTATCATATCTCATTAAATTTAATGGTGGAATTTATTAATCCAATAGTAAAAACAAGTTTGTATATCATATAAAACTTATCTCATCTGTGTACCATAAAATTGGTCAAAAAATAATGTAATTTCAATGTGATTTTTTTAACCAGTGATGTGTTAAATAATAGAGAGGAAATCAAGAAGACAAGGTTGTTCCTAAAAAATCTCTTTCAAATATTTTAATAATAACAAAATTATTTCAAAGATTATGATTATGTTTATAATTTAATATGTGCTTTTGAGTGATTTTATAAGAAAGAAACAGATCCATTCTCACAATGATCCAAAAAGAAAAATAGCTAAGTCAAAGTAAAACAACCTCCAAGCAAGAGGACAAACCAATAGAGGTGTAAGCCTTAAACTTCCAATCAAGAGGATGAACATATATTACAACAAAAATTGACTCTATGACCAAGTCAAGGAAGATGATTCTGTATCCAAAGAAAAATAAATAACAAATGTAAAGAATAAAAAAGAAATCATTAGAGGATCAACGAAAGAGGACAAACAGATTGAACTTCTGGGTCAATTCATCCTCCTACGAAGGATATAACCAATTGTACTTTTTTAAGTAAAAACATTGTCCTTTACAAAGAAAACAAGATTGTACTGTTCTTGGAAAAAGAAAAAATCAAAAGTATAAGTCTTATCTCAATGAAGAAAAGATCAACCTCCAAGGACAATTCTTGAAAAGCTGAATGGCATTTCAGTAATTCAAATCAAATATGAAGGACTATTAAACTTTTATCCAACGGTTATAAGGCACCTTTTCGAGAGAAAGAAGTCTCTTTACCTTTATAAAAGGAAAGAAACTCTTCATCATTCAATACACATTCACTCATACAAAAGAAAAGATCTCACAACTAAGAAGAGCAACATCATCCTCTCTTAAGAACTTTCTATTGTTTTTAAACTAGATCTTTTAAGGCTAATGCTCAAGAAAAACGAAAAAGTTCAAGTGCTAACAAATCTAATCAAATCATTTACATTTACATACTTTAAATTCTCCCATTCTCAAAGAGAATCAGTTATGATCCTATTTCAATCTCTTGTTATATTTGTACTGAATCTCTTGTAAAGAATCTAATTTCAAACACGAGTTGAGACATCTCAGATTCTATCAAACAATCTTATCATTATTTTGTAAAGCTCAAGACTATAAGTGTTGAGTATAGTTGGAGTAGATTGTAAGAAATCCTTTTATGGTTAAAAGGTAAAGTGCAAACTCCTATATAAAGATTGATAGGTGACCTGATTGTATTTCTTTCTAGGTGGAAAATCGTAGTGTGTAAACAGATCAAAGTTGATATAGACTAGGTGCTGTAAAATCGAAAAGGTTCTTATTTTGAACATTTAGTGGAAAATCTCACAGTTGTGAGGACTGGACGTAGATCGAGTTGGGTGAACCAGAATATATCCTTGTGTGGTATCTCTTATCCTTTCTCTTTTTATTAAGTCTGATTGATTTTCAAGTTAAAAATACAAACTGAATTTCTGATTTTTAACTAACCAAGAACATTCTCCGTTTTTTGGTAAAAACCAAGAAAATTCTCCGTTTTTCTATTTTCTCAACCAAGATCATTCTTGAGTTAAAATCTTAAGTTTTTTCAGGAAATTTTAAATAGGAAGATTTACAATTCAAACCCCCTTCCTTGTAAATCGACATTTCCACTTCACAAAGTACCATTGCCCTATCAACAACTGAGGTGGAGTATGTGTCTGCTGCTCAATGTTGCTCACAAATATTATGGGTAAAAAATCAAATGGAAGATTATTCACTAAGGTACGTTAAAATCCCCATTCTTTGGGACAATACTAGTGTAATTAATCTTTCAAAAAACCCCATTCAACACTCTAGATCTAAACATATTGAAATTAAACATCATTTCATACGAGATCATGTTCAAAAAAGAGATATTGAATTAATTTTCATTAAAATTGAAAATCAGCTTGCTGATATTTTCACTAAACCTCTCCAAGAGGATCGATTTAAAAATATTTTAGAAAAACTCTCCTTCATTAATTTGTCAAAAATAGAATAATCTGATTTGTTAGTATTCTTTATTTTTCTGATTTTTTCAATATTTTTTATCGTTGATTTTTATCATAAAAAATCTAAGGATGGAAAACTCAGACGCTTCTTTATCCTCCTCAAGAGTTTGAAAAAGCTAAAAAGTCATAAGCTTAAAAACTTGTGCACGGTTCTCGTTGTTGATTGCCTCTCTCTCTGCCATCTTCTCGTAATTCGCGAGACAAAAAATGGCTCAACGGCTAGTTTTTTGTGCATGCCTCACTCTATCCTATTCTGAAATGATTAATACCTAATCTCCTTCATCTTCCTCCATTCTGTCACTCATTTAAATAGACCTGCACGAAATCATTCATACCCATACTCAGTTCAAGCTCTCTCTCTCTTGTTCTATTTTTGTTTTTCAAAGAACCCTTACAAAAATTTGTCAAATCTAAAATCCATAGCAAGAACAAAGGTCTCTGCAAAGAGAAAATTTTCTACAAACTCCTAAGAAAGCTTTTCTGAGTGTTTCTCAAGCGACTCATCCCATGACTTATCCTCATCTTTCCATATCTAAACCTAAAAAATCCTTTTCTCCAAAATCATCCTCGTCTGCTCCCACCAGAAGATCTTCACACATTATGTCTGGCATTCTTTCATCTTAGAAAACTCCTCAAGATGAAAGCATCCATGTCATTGATTCAGATGATTATGAAGCCACTAAATCCGACTCCACAAAATCTCATACTTCCAAAATCTCCAAACCTGGATCCACCAAAAAATTTGTATCCTCCAAAAAACCCGTAACCTCCAAAAAAACAAGTGCCCCCCAAACCAGCGTTCTCCAAAATCTCCAAACCCATGGCTTCAACCAAAAACACCAAAATACCCATGTTCGAAACCAATGTTCTAGAAACCCGGTACTTAGAAAAATGGCAGGATAAATCTGTCATAAATGGAAAAACCATTTATGTCGAAGGCTTAAAGAAAGGGGGAGTGAATGTTGAAGAGATCCTTGACCAGCTTGGATGGACCTCCTTTTTACTCATAGATGAGCCCAATACCCCAGACTAGTTAGGGCATTTTATGCTGCTGCAAACGTGTCAAAGGGAGACACATGCATCAATGTCATTTTTAAGGGAGCTCATATTGAAATCACTCCCACATCACAATGTCAAATCCTTGACATACGTGACAAAGGACCACATATCTTTTCTGAGGCTTGGTTCTCACACTATAAAATTCATCGTTCCTCCGTCCTCGCCAATATCCTCTTCCACCCACCAAAGCCACAAGTTGCTTCCAACCTCCTTCCTATGTGTTGAGTGCTACATAATATTTGTGTACACTCTGTTGTATCTAGAGCTGGCAATTACAAAAAGGTCATTGAGTTGGACCTCCTCATCATCCATCATCTTATATCCGATACTCCTCTCCATCTAGGGAACATCATTTTATGGTTCATGTTAAATGCTGTAAGACTAGGAAGATCAACTTCGTATGGAATGATCTTCACCAAGATTTTTAAATTTTTTAAAGTCCCATTGGAGGATGAACAATCAGTGTACTTCAACATCTTCTCTTCCAGAAACGTCAATCAAATGAGACTAGACCCAACAGAAAAGCCTTCTCACAAAAAGGCTTATTCTAAAAAGGCTTCTTCCCCTGTTCCCACCAAAAAAACGTTCAAAAAAGGCCCAAAAAACTATCTCAACTCCCCAACCTCCTATCATAACTACTCATCACTCTGAGGATAACCCACCTACTCCAAATCTAGAACCCTCTACAAACACCATCGCTTTTGCACCTCACTCTTCTCCCAAACTCCACCCATTCTCCCAAGAAAATGAAGATCATCCTCCTATAGAGGACGAGTTGGGAAACTCGCCTCCCTAGACTCTGGACGATGGTGAGAAACTTTACCTTGATCTAAATCTTACCTCTCACCACTTTTCCCCACCAGAAGCCCATCCAACTACTGATGCTCAAGAAACATCCCAAAATCTGCAGGACACATTTTTGTTCTATTATCCTCCTGTGAGCCCCTCTCAACATGCCCAACTTTCTTTCACCATGTCTCAAATCCTTTCCTCCCCTACCAAGGTCTGTATTACTCCCACTTTCACTCCATCCTTCATTCCTCATCTAGTCCTTGGTGAAACAACTAATACTGGTGAAAACTCCTCCCAAAACAAAGGAGTGAGCTCCCAAAATAAGGGCACGAGTGTAAATGATGTACCAGCTGACTCTGTCCTCCCTGCTTCTGACCAAAGGACAGAGGATTATCGTTCCCAAAAAGAGCTCTGCGTCGTCAAGAAGATTAGTAAGAATCAGGAGAAGCTATTTGCTAGCATCAACACCTTTCATCAAACCCTAGCGCAATTCAACATTCTTCTTGAATGGGTTATCAAAAATCTAGTGAACATTATAGCTCCAGATGCTCAGCTCCCTAGGCCTTCTGTTAAACCTCATCCACCTCGTCCTCATCCATCCACCTCATCCTCATATGACGATTCCTCCCATTCTAAATAGACTGTGGAGCTCCAGCCTCACACTTTTTTGCTGTTGACAAACTTTGGCGGAGAAAGATTATAGCTAAAAATTGTCAACGTTTAGGATAAGCGGATGCTTTTTGAAACTCTAGCTCGTTCAATCGTTTCTTATTTTTTTCTTTTTGAACCATATTTTGTATTTTCTATATTTATTCAATATGAAGTATTATGTTGGTTCAAAATTTAATAATCTCAAACTTTTATGCATATACTGAGGGGCAACATGTTTATAAAAGTAGTTAGAATTTTTTTAAAAATAACTTACCATATGTTAAAGGGGTGCATTATGCAAAAAAGCACCAATACAATTTTTTCAAATCATAATCTGAAGAAATTTTGTCATGATAAAAAAGGGGAAGATTGTTGAGAAAAAATCTCTTTCAAATACTTTAATGATAACAAAATTATCTCAAAGATTATGATTATGTCTATAATCTAATATGTGCTTTTGAGTGATTTTATAAGAATGAAACAGGTCCATTCTCACAATGATCGAAAAAGTAAAAGAGCTAAGTCAAAGTAAAAACAACCTCCAAGCAAGAGGACAAACCAATAGAGGTCTAAACCTTAAACCTCCAATCAAGAGGATGAACATATACTACAACAAAAATTGACTCTATGACCAGGTCAAGGAAGATGATTACGTATCAAAAGACAAATAAATACAAAAACAAAGAATAGAAAAGAAATCATTAGAGGATCAAAGAAAGAGGAAAAACAGAAGGATATAACCAATTATACTTTTTCAAGTAAAAACATTGTCCTTTAACATAAAACAAGATTGTACTGTTCTTGGAAAAAGAAAAAAATCAAAAGTACAAGTCTTATCTCAATAAAGAAACGATCAACCTCCAAGGAAAATCTTGAAAACTCATCCTCCTACGTGCAAAGCAATACAAGGAAAAGATGAATGACATTTTTGTAATTCAAATCAAATATCAAGGAATATTAAACTTTTATCCAACTGTCATAAGACACATTTTCTTGAGAAAGAAGTATCTTCACCTCAATAAAAGGAAATGAACTCTTCATCATTCAATACACATTCACTCATACAAAAGAAAAGATCTCACAACTAAGAAGAGCAACAACATCCTCTATTAAGAACTTTCTACTGTTTTTAAACTAGATCTTTGAGTTCATCCTCTTATAAAGTTTAGCAATAGAGAAAATCTTAACATCATTTAAATCACTCATATTGTATATTACAAGTTAGTGGCAACTTGTAATAAGTGCAATCCAAAAGGATAATATTGTGTAAGTCGGGTGAGGCTAAAGAATATACACAAAGGAAAAGAGTCCTAGAGGAGGACAAGACATTTTTGAACATTAGTGAAACTCACAAGCTTGTGAACAACTGGACGTAACCCATTTTGGGTGAACCAATATAAATCTATGTGTGTCTTGTTTCTATTTTACTCATTCCGCTTCTTGATTTATTAGCTCCTACTCTTTGCTAATCATCATCTCATAGGGGTTTCATTTTAAATAGATTTCTTAGAATTTTTTTAAAACACTAATATCCCTATTCAACCCCCCCTTCTAGTGATATTTTAGTCACTTCAAAGGTACATGTAAAATATAAAAGGCATAAACATGTGTTTACATGACTACAATTTTACCCAAACATCTCCTATACCGTTAATTTTACATACTCCTTCATCTCCTATTTTAACTGTACCAAAATCACCAGCATTGTAAGATGAGAAAAAAATCAAGCGTAGGAGTAATATGATATGAGGCACCCGAATCAATAATCCAAGTTGAATCGTGACATGTAAGATTTATGGAATTATCATCACAAACAATACAGACATCACTAACAGATGCAACTATTGTTGTATCTTTCTCATTTTTCTTCTCTTTGTCTTCATCTCTTTCCCTTGATTGATCTCTCTTAATTAAGGAACCTGCAATTTATTATTTTGTGACCTAATTTGCCATAATTGTAACATATCACTTCTTTTTTAGTCCTCGACTGACTTCTTGACTTGCTACAACTTTCAAAGTTGTCGTGTCTATGGAAGTGTCTAGATTGACTAATCCCCCGTGACTTTGTAACTAGTGCTTCTGACTTTGAGTAAGAACCAATCAAACCACGTTCCTTGTTTCGGGCTTCTTCATTCAACATGCTATCTTTAACTGTTGACATTTTCAACTTTCCACTTGGAGTTGAATTAGTCAATGTTGAAGGTGCAAACACGAGAAGGGGGGTTGAATTGTGTTTGACAAAGTTGATAACTTTTTGCTAATTTGATGAAGGCTGGTTGGTTTTTATGAATTACTTAGATAAGAAGCTATTGAGTTCAGAGCAACAAACAATGAAAGCATAAATAATTGGACACATAGATTTATCTTGGTTCACCACTAACTTGGCTGCATTCAGTCCCCTCATTCAGAAGACTTTAATCCACTAATTCAAATACCTTGAATTACAAAGCACCTGACCCTCCAAGCTAGTCTTCCGAAACAGATGACAACCCCAAACTTTTTAGGAACGAACCACTTTGACCATACAAGGAAAATCTTCTCCTAACAACTTGACAACCTCAAATTGAAGAAAGAACTAACCAACTTGATCCTACAAGCCAAGTCTTCTCCTAACAACCTGACAACCCCAGATTGAAGAATAAACTAAACCACTATCTGGTTGGATACAAAAGATTGAAATTTTAAGTGTTTACTTATAATAAAACTGATAATAATAATAACTCTCACACTCTAAGAAAAAAAACTTAGAGAATATTTCTTATTCGTAAAAGTGTTTCTCTCTTTGAACTCTAAGATGAATTTGGAATTTTGAGCTTGAGTTCTTCTACTCTTTTCTGCTTTTCGATGATCTTCTTCTTCTTCTTCATCCTTGAGTATTTATTTATAGTTAAAATTTGGACTTCAATTTAGTCCTTGTTTAATTCTGAATTGTATATTCATTCCTAGCTTGGTCAACAATGATCTTATTCAAAAATAGTTCTGAACAAGATGTTTTTTGAAAATATGTTTTTTAGCCAATTCTTTATTTCTAAATCCAATATGAGCACTTCTTCTAGATTGTATCTGTTTGTATTTTGTTCAGATTGAGTTTGTAAATTCTTCATATTGATTCTACTCATATTTTGTTGCAGATAAATCTTGATCAAATCATCTTCAAATCTTGACCATATCTTCTTTTCAACTTGGTCAAAGATTTTCTTCAATTATAAATCGGAATCAAATTTTATTTTAGATTATCTTCAATTATAAATTTGAATCAAATATTATTTTAGATTTTCTTCAAAAACATGAATCTTTTTTCATACTCTTTGATGTCAAATATATTGTTATCATAAAATACTTTTGTTAACATCAAAACTCTAAATGTAAAATCAACTTGATTCTAACAAATGTCACAACAAGGACTTTCCAGTTATCAGACAAGGAACTCAACAATAACAATGCTTGCAATTCATCATCTAATTTAATATCTGTCGTTGTCAACTGATTCACTATATTTTGAAAAATACTCATTTGTTCTGTCGTTGAATCCACATCTTTGTATTTCATATTTACCAGTTTCCGAATCAAGAATAATTTATTTTGCACATTCTTTCATTCTTACAACTCTTTTAATTTCTTCGACATTTGTTAGCATGTATTTTAGTTTCAACATGTGGATATACACTCAGATCCAACCACTTCTGATCAAGGCAACTGCCTTTCTATTCATCTTCTTCCAGTCAGCATCATATTTATCTTTGAGTTTAGCAGTATCACCCTCAATAGGATCATACAAATCTTTACTGCATAGAATGTCTTCCATGAGAGTCTTCCAAAGTGTGTAATTAGAAGAGTTAAACTTAATCATATTCAGACATTTATTTTCCTCCTCCATTTAAATGCACAAACCAAACCAATCGAGTTCTGATACCACTTTGTTGGAAAAAATCAGAGATAACTATCTCAATAATGCGGAATATTTTCCCCCGCCTATGTAGATAAATAGTCAAACCGAAAATACAATTTCACATAGCAACAACAATTGGCAAAAAATTAAATATGAGACAAACACAATTTTAACGTGGAAAACTTCACTCAAAATGAGAGAATAAAAACACGGGACCTAGTCTAGTAAAAACTTCCACTATAATAATAATGAGTACACTAGAGTTTTCCTAATAACACTAAAAAATATCAATCAACGATAGTCATCACTAAAAGAGTGGAAATCAAATAAATAACAAACAGCTTTCCACTAAAGCAAATATTCTAAAGTAACTTTATGATAAAGTAAAACTATCAGCCATAGCAACAACGTACTAAAATTGTAGAATAAACGTTGCAAGTTTGCTACAAACCTATTTCTACTGAAAATAAATTTTTTCCTTCCCCTTTTGTTTTCTTTTTGGTCTTCGCTGCCTCCGTGATTCTTTTTTGCTGCTCAGTTTTCCTTTCTTTCACCAATATACGGACTTCAAAATCCCTTTTTTTCCTTATGATCCAAGTCCAAAATTATTCCTTTTTTTTTGTTCTTTCTTTTCTTTAATAATAATAAATTAAAAAAAAGTTGGTGGATTCCGGAGTGAGTTCACGAGGTCACTCAACATAATATACACACAGTAAATATAATGTAATACAATATATCTCAATATCAAATAAAAGATAATGCATGTTTTTTTAGCAAATTATTGATACAATATGATAGATATTAGATAGTTCATATTAGTTTAATATTTTATGTTTTGTCCATAATAAACGTTGCAGCGTAAAAAAAAATCAAATTTGGTTTGGCAAAAATAAAAACCTTGGATGACAAAGTGTGTTATAAAAGAAAATTTGTTAGTTGTGTAACATTTATAAAATTAATGCAGCTTTAGTCTTGCTGGAATATTCCCAAATATAAAATTGTACACATAATTGCTTTGTTATTTTATAATAATAATAATAATAATAATAATAATAATAATAATAATAATAATAATAATAATAATAATAATAATAATAATAATAATAATAATAATAATAATAATAATAATAATAATAATAATAATAATAATAATAATAATAATAATAATAATAATAATAATAATAATAATAATAATAATAATAATAATAATAATAATAATAATAATAAAAAGTGTTTGTTGATTTGCAGCCGGTGCTACAAAAGAATTCAAAATAATCGATGTAGGCTTGCGACATGATGGCAAGTTTATTGGAGGTTTGAATTTGATTAGAACTGAAAAGAAAAATAATACCGCTGTTAAAAAAGAAAAGAATGAAGATGTTCAGAAACGTAAAGGATGGTGGCGACATTGGAAAACTAAACGCCATGAAGAAGATACTGCTGTTCAAAACAAGAAAAATAATATTGCTGATCAAACAATCAAATATAGAAAGAAGAAAAAACCAAAGACTGGTACACAAAATAAAGAGCTTCCGGAACGTAAAAGATGGTGGCAGCCAAAGTGGCCTAAATGGAATTAACTTTGTTACTAAAAAGAAACACCATGTTGCTAAAACGAAACCTGCTGATGAAAATTAGACTCATGCATGAGTCGAATAATGTATTCCATGCATTATGTCACATAAAAGTATGCTTAGTCAATAAATAAAAGGATGAACTTGTCTTTCACATGTGTCCTTAGATTGTAACTACCACATATAAGCATTATCATATTTAATGAAAAAATAAGAAGTACCACACTTTCATGTTATTTTGTTCAATTGTCTGTTTTAACTTTAATAATTAATTATGTCATGTTATATACTTAAACTATGATACTCTAAACCCAAATTGCAATAGAAAGGAAAATACACTAATTTTAAAAGAGATTCACAACAGTCCTAAAATAGAGTATATAAAGAAAATTCCTTTTGAAATATAAGGCTCAAGACGACACATTCACACTTACACAAGACATTTATATAACACAATTGATCGATTGAGTTTACAAAATAAAAATTAGTTAATAACTCAACAAAACATAACAAATTACTCCCACCCAGTATCACCTATCAGAGCATGGATTATCAACTGATAACCTGAAATAACTGCGTTCTCGCAAGCGCCAAACACAAGCAACGAGGAGTGAGCTTCGAAAACATGTAATAGTATAAAATAACTTAGATGAACACGTAAAACATTAATTAAACAATGTATCATATCAAATCATTATTAACAATAATAATCAAGGTAAAATACTTATACAATCCCTAACGTAAAGTTAGTCAACACACAAATCAAGTAATGCTATGCATGCTCTTATACTCTATACTCCTCATCTTTCTTTGGTACCATTCTAACTCTAAAGTACTTGGTTAGGAGGCTTGACACTATGCCACCACGCGAGTGGACGGACAATTCAAATTGGTCTTGTCCTCATAGGTCCTCTCAACTCAACCTGAGACACATGTACGCGACAGTCGAGGTAAACGTGTGTTGCATGTAGCTCTCAACATTCAGAGTGCTACCTCCAAGTCACCTAGGAATTCCCCACCCGAATACCTCCAAGGTCTAACAATCTTGTCTTAAGGCTCAACAGTAGACCACCACGATCATGCTCATTCAGTTGTACTTCCTCGAAATCACTAGGCTTGTCAGGCCCTACCTATATGATGACAAAATAGTCTTCACTCCAAAACCTACAACACCTATCTCATACTTATTCGATTATCACAACTCAACAAGTCTCAATTTTAATTCACAATATTCATCAGGATTTACATCATTATATATGTATATCAGTCAATCACAATAAAATCCCAATATTTAATCAACACCACTCACAATGCACAGTCTAGTCTTATCAATCACAGAATAAGAAATCAAACAAGTCGTGCATTCAAGTAATATCACAATTTCAGTCAAGTAAAATAGAGCACTCAAATACATATCATTCATACAATAACAATTAGTATAAGGTTTCATAAAATCAAATCATATGCAATCTTGATATAAATTAATTCACGACAATTTTATAGGTTTCTAAATTATATTTTAGTCCTCACTATTACCATTCATATGTTATTAATTAATTATTATTATTCAATAGGGCTCGACCGTACGTAGTAAGCCTCTGATGACTATCTGGAAATTACGGCATTATCGTTTATCTCACGTTATATTATACTCATAAAATCAAACCTCCTTTGAAGATTTCACACAACCTAAGATAAGATAGAGAACTTCACGACAACAACAAACTCGAATAACTTATTGAATATGCATCTCACCTTCGTAAATCCTTGTCTTTAATAACCCGCAAAGACAATCGATCCAACATATCAAACCAATGAAAATAAATTATTTACAATTCGTAATATAGTCCCAAACATTTCTTTTATAATATATAAATTTTATATGTATATGTACGTAAATTGAATTATTAAATATTTTAAAAATATAATAGTTATAGTATTTTAATAATTTTATGAAAATATTTAATTTTTTAAAATAATCGAAACAAATTATATATTTTAACAATAGCAATTATGAATATGAAGAAACTAAATAGTATATATAAGTTTAACTAATCCAAATATATTGCACGTACAAAATACTAAAATTCTTTATTAGAATTAGTTGATATATATACATAATTGAAATTATAATTTAAAATACAATTTTTTTTAATGTAAAACATAAATGACAAAAATATTAAGAGTAAAGAAAGTGTGTAAAAAGGTGTAAAAATGTAAGAGAAAAATATCTTACCAACACAAACAACTCGAAATAGTGCTCAGTGGTAACAATGACACATCATACGGCGAAGATGAATTTTCGTGATCGTTGACAAAACTGAAAAACGAAGGATGTAGGATGAAGCTTTTGATTTGTAGCTCACGAAACTATTATTTTTGAAAACCACCATGTCGATCGGAATCGAGGTCCAAAACCGACAGTTCGAATGTCTGATTTGGTCATTGGCCGTTGTTTCAGATGAGATTGTTCACAAAAATAAAGAATTGAGTAGTTACAGTTCACAACGGCGCTTGCAAAAGCCACCGAAAGAGGCTTCGCGACAGTGTTGATGACAGAGGAGAATGAGTCGTGACTTTGTGATCGCGAGGGAGATATGAAATTGATTTTATGAAGGGGATGTTAATGGGGGTTATGATCCTTTAATTTCGTCGAAATGAAGAAGAGATGGATGAAGGTGAGAATTTGAGTTGCGGCGTCGTCTAGAGGGGAATGAAAATGTATAAGATTGATATTTTTGATGAAGACAAAAGACTATGTATAAAGATCAAGATGCAAGCTCAAAGTACAATCAACATTCAAAGCCATCTATTAGGAAACTTAGATTTTAAGGTAATTGATAAAAATCCAATAATATTTCAAATACAATATTATGAGAACCTTCTATATTTAACATATGCATCAAAAGTATTTTCAAAGTGTCAAAATACATAAACAAATTTTTAAAATTAAGCTTTTGACAAAAATCAAAGTTGTATTTGACTACAGCACCTCGTAGCCGAATACAAACGCTAAGTTAGTAGCAAAACCTTCTGTTCTGTATTCGAATACGATATGTCGTAGCCGAATACAGATATCAAGTCAGCAGCTAAAACTAAAGATCTGTATTCAAATACGGAGTGTCGTTGCCAAATACAAATACCAAATCAGTAGCTAAAACTGAAGATCTGTATTCGAATACGGAGAGTCGTAGCCAAATACAGATAACAAGTCAATGGCTAAAACTCGACTTTTGTATTCGACTACAACATCGCGTATTCGAATACAACTCAAATCAGTGGCAAAATTCACATACTTGTATTCGACTACGAGGTATCGTATTCGAATACGAAATTCAAATTTTGAATAAAAACTAAACGTTGCAGAAGTGTATTCGAATACGCTAAGGCTGTATTCGAATACAACTTCAAACCAATGCAATTTTTCAGTTCAGATCTCATCTAGATCATTGCATAAGTTCATCAAAACTTCTGGGAACAATTGCCACTGATCTGAAGTGTTGTCTATGAAGTATAAATACTTCATAGCTTCAGTTCTAAAATAACTAATCCTACTACCAATCTTAGAATAATTTTCTAAAATATCTTAAACTTTCAAAGCTTAATTTTCATATTTTTAGGTACATGCTTTTCATTTTCATATCATTAAGAAAGGTTCTCAATTGTACTTGAAAGTGTGATGGATTATTATCATTATACTTAATGTTATACTTTTGTGCTTACTTAAGAACATAGTCACAAAAATCATTTAAAGTTATTGTATTATTTGAAGAAATTAGTGCAGTTTCTTCAAGTGTTGTAAACTAAGATAGTGATGTACTATCGTAGGTAAAGTGTTAGGAATTTGTAACTAAAGTCTTAGTGTTAGACTTGAAACTTATTCTAACAAAAAGTGGAAAATCTCTTGTGGTGTGCAAGAGGACTGGATGTACCCTTGGTTGTAAGGGGAACTAGAATAAATTTTTGTGTGCTTTACTTTATGTCATTCACAAACTTTCATACACTAACACAATTTAGGGTGTTACTTGTCTTTCACATGTGCTTTAATTCTTTAAAATCTTATTAAATAAATAAAATAATTTATTATAAAATTTAGGGTGTTATTTGTCTTTCACATGTGTCCTTAGATTGTAACTATCATATATATAAGCATTATCATATTTAATGAAAAAATAAGAAGTACCACAATTTCATGTTATTTTGTTCAATTGCCTGCTTTAACTTTAATAATTAATTATGTCATGTTATATACTTAAACTCAATTGTGATTAAATTACAATAAAAATATAATGAGCATGTTCATGCTATTTTCTAGAAATAACAAATGAAGAAATCTTTAAGAACTAAGTACTATAATGGGTACTACATACACCCAATTTTAATAAAAGAAAAGATATAAATATTACAGGTGTTTGCGATTGATATGTGGTTTTTGTCGGTTTATAGGTAAAAAATACATTTGATTTCAAGATAAAATTACATTTTTTTGATTTCAATTTGAAAGACACGTTTTAAAAAAACTTATTTGATTCAATCCAATTACAAATGGTTTAATTTGGATTGATTTTTTAATATCCAAATTAGTATTATAAAAACATTAATATAATTAATAAAAAAATATTAATATTTTAAACACATGGCAAAATAATAGGTATAATACAAAATGTAACATATAACATACTAGTAAAATGTAACATTACAGAATAATAATGATTGATTATATTTGAAATATATGAAATAGTAAAAAAATAGATTAAATTAAACTAATAAATATTATTAGAAAAAATTAAAAACAATATATAATATATAAATGCAATATATCATATACTCATACTAATAAAAAATTTAAAAACTATTAAAATTTATGTATGTGGTTTGGATCGGTCAAAGGAATCCAAAATTTATTTATGGTTTGTTTTGATTTATATAAACACTTATGACATATTTATAAACTATTTTCATAAGCACTCTAAGATAGTTTATGAAAACAACTTCTAAATTTTATGAATACAATTTGATTTTATGTTTAAAATAGTAAAAAAAAATAGATTAAGTTAAGTTAATAAATATTATTAAAAAAATAAAATCAACAAATAATATATAAATGATATATATGGTATTAACAAAATTAAAAAAAGAGAAAATCATTGCTTCCCCCTAACGTGGTGAATTGCACGTTCCTCTCTGTTTTATTAATTTGAGTATATTACACCTAGTCTAACATTAAGTATTGCAATTTTCCCTTTGATTTAATTTTTAAATCAACTTTAACCAAAAATGAAAGTAAAAGGTTACATTACAATTAGAAATAAATAAATAAATAAATATATCCTAGCCTTAAGAGGACACCAAATGAAGGAAATAAAATTCTTATTATTTGAATGGTAATTGATCATGGATCAATATAAAAACTCTACAAACCATTATGTCATGCAATATTCTTTGAAGCTTCACATACGACGTTCCTTCTCTGGCACCGGTTTGATGTATTTTTATTGTTCAACATTTAATTTTGTTATACCATCAGTTATCTTGTTTTAAATAATGTGATTATTCTTTTTTAAACAAAATTTTTGTTTGGCAATTTTGTCCTTTCACTTGAATTGAATTACTTTTTAAACTTATTCTATTAAAGTTAACAGCAAAATTACATGAAAGGCAATAGGTATTAGTGTTAAATTAGGCAATAGGTAAAATACTTAATTAAATAAATGTGAGTTAAAATGCAATGAACCTATTAAATAATTATGCTAAAGCGCTATTAACCCGAAATTAAATTTTATTTTACGAACATTTGTAGTACACAAATATTAATTGTAGTACATAATTATTATTTAAGGTACTAAGTTCAAGGTATTTCAGGAGAGTGTTTTTTTCTAGTCTACTTTTTTGTATTTTTTATTATATATTACATTCAAAATTCAAATTTAAATAAATGCAAAATGTATTTGAACAAATACATTTTAATTTTTTTACTTATATTTAAGTTTAGAAAGAGTATAATTTTTTCAACTACGTTTTTTAAGGAATTTTCTCAAGTGTTATTATATAAATAACATCTTTCAATCCCAATGGAGTCTCTATAAAAGAATTGTCAACATTTTAGTCCCTAGAATTTTTCAATTTTCACTTTTGGTCATTACTTTTATATTAACTCATGCGTACTTTTCAAAAAATTTCAATTATTTTTTGCATGAAGGTTAGGAACATTATATGAATTTCTCACATAAAAATTTAGAATTTTTTTAACAAAAGATTTATTAAAGATAAAATTTTAAGTGTCAAAAACTTAAAAATTTATATTTAATTCATCTCTTATTATAATTGTCTCATAAGTCATCAAGATTCGTTAAGATCAATGTTAACCATGTAGTTGTATATAAAATAGAGTGATATAATCTTTTAAATGATTGTAATTCATTGGGTGTAATTTGATATCTGCTCAACAAAAAAAAAATATTAAAAAAATTACATATTAAAATATTAGTGTAATTTGATATCTGCTCAACAAAAAAAAATATTAAAAAAATTACATATTAAAATATTAGTGATCGATTGTGTTTGAAATAGTAAAAACAAAATAGATTAAATTAATAAGTATTATTAAAAAAAAATCAACAAACAATATATAAATGAAATATATCGTAGTAATAAAAAAAAAGTGGAAAACGCATTGCGTCCCCTTGATGTGGTGAATTCAACGTTGTCTCCTCATTTATTAATTTGAGTATATTACACCCTCGTCTAACCTTAAGGGCGTGTTTGATAAAGAGACACAAACATAAAGTTAGATAAAGATAAGATAATATATGATAAGATAAGATAATGACATAATAAATATTATCATGCATATTCTATGTTTGATACTTGATAACCAACGTCATAACATTTTATTTTGTCATGTATTTGATACACATATCATCATGATATAATATAATATATGTTATATTTAAATAACAAAACTACAATTGTGAATAATTACATAATAGTTTTATTAAATTAACTTATTGTAATTTAAATATTATAAATTAACAAAAAAATTAAAATAAGTAATGAAATAATGTTATATTAAAACTATCCATTTGACACTACTAAATAAATAATTTAAATTTTAAAAACAAAACCATGAGTAACCAAATAATTATATTTTATTTGTTAGAATGTAAATAAAAATATGATATATATTATATGTAAATGGCAAGAATACCTTGTAAAAAATTATATTTATTTTAAAATTTTAATTAACTTTCATATTTTTTTAATTGTGAATATTAATTTTTTAAAATTTATAAAAAGACAAAACTACCCTTGTGTAAAATCATAAACATTTTTTAAATTAATTATTAATATTTTATTTTTAAGTTTAATATCAAATTCTATTAATTATTTTTCTATTTGATTAGATTTACATTTTTATATTTTAGATTATAATTTATAAATTATTTTTATATTTATATTTTATTATATTTCAATTTATATTGTAAATTATATTTTATAAAGGTAATTGAGTAGACTACTGTTTTTATCTTATCCTACGCGTTTCTAACTCAGCTCATATTCAAATAAAAATTTCAACTAAAAAGACAACATATGATAGAATTATTGATTAATTTATCATATTTTGTTGATTCATCAAATATTAAATTCAGACATGATATGATAACTTATTTTTATCATATCTCTTATCTTGTCCATCAAACAAATCATAAATATTGCAATTCTTCCTTTAACTTAATTTTTAAATCAACTTTTAACCGGAAATGAAATTAAAAGGTTACAATTAGACATAAAAAAATGATAAATATATCTTAGCCTTAAGAGGACACCAAGTTAAGGAAAATAAATTTTTATTATTCTAATGGTCAAATGCATGCAATAGAGAGAGTGGATGAAATATCTTAGCCTGATGTATTTTTGTTGTTCAAAATTAATGTTATCGATTACTTTATTTTTGTCGTAGCATTAGTTATCTTTTCTAAATAATGGCTGTGATTATTCTTTTTTAAACAAAATTTATGTTTGGCAATTTTGTCCTTTCACTTGATTTGAGTGACTTTTTAAATGTTTTTCCATTAAAGTTAACATCAAAATTACATGAAAGGAAATAGTTATTAAATGATTGAAAGTAGTTTTTTTTTCAAAGACTTACTTAACTATAATTTAAAAATTAAATGTATTGATATATTTCAAAATAATGTATTTACAGTAGAATTTTTCAGAATTATTTTATAAATAAATAAATATCTCTCTTTATTTTTCTAATTTTGGATCTAAATAGAGTTGGACAAGTGAACTAAAGGGTTTTTCAATTTCGTTAAAATATAAAATAGTTTTCTTGGTTATAAAATATAACTATAAAGTCTATGGTTCAAAATTTGTAAAATTGTTTAAATTTCCTTTTTATTAGCTTTTTTATATTGCGCTTAATTATGCTAACAAATTGGTTTATAGTTTTGTAAAGATAAATTATATCTCATAAAAAATTCTAATTTAATATTAGAGTGATTGTTCATCAATCTTTTATAATAATGATTGTTACCAGAAGCTAGTTAATTTTTGTGAGTGTTATTTATCTAAAACTATACTACTTATAGTGTGTTTTTGGTAATGTATTTGACTTTCTATAAACAAATTGAAGAGTTGTATGAACAATTATCTTAACATTAGAGTCATATATATCCATATGGGTGTATGGGCATAGAGGTATATTAATTAATAATGAAAACAAATTTATGTATGATTCAAAATTTATCTCACGTGTATATCATAAAATTGGCCCTAAAAGTAATATAATCTCCATGTGATTTTTTTAACCAATGGTGTAATTAATAAGTATTAGTAAATTTTTAGAATTAAATTAAAAAATTTTAATTAAATAAAGTTTATGGAAATTTATCTGTTTTATAGAAAGAAAAAACTTAAAATGTTGTTTTTGATTTTTGAAAAACGTGGCATCTTTAATTATTACAAAAGTTTTTATTTTTTTAGAAATAGATTTATTTTTTGTATCCGCTGTGAAATTTGTTCAAAATATCTAAAATAAATTATTATAAGCATAATAACTCTTATAGTCCCTTAACTTAATTTCACGTAACGTTTTAGTCCTTTTTTTTTCTATTTAAATATTTTATGTTATTAAATAATTATAATTTTGGATTTCCGTTAAGGCGAGGTTAAAAAATTCTCTGCTCCGTTTTCTTCTCGTTTTTCTCTCTTTCACATTTCGAAAACCATTGTTTGATCTTCTCTTATCCCAACCATGAAAAATTATATTCACAGTTCCCAAAACTCGAAATTCATGGCTACCTCATGTTCAAATGGGTCAAATTCACAGTCCTACAACTATGGTTCTTTTGTTTCTAATAGAATTCGTGAGATTCCAAATTGTGCTTGTGGTCTGAAACCTGTCATGCACACTGACAAAATGGGGTCCGAACAAAGGAAGAAAATTTTGGGGCTTGATTCCGACAATGAGTTCTTCGATTTCGTTCTTCGATTTCGTTCTTCGATTTCTTCTTGTTATCATTCAAATGGATTTTCATGGGTGGGAGAAGAAAACGAGATGACCAAAAAATGGTTTTCGAAATGTGAAACAGAAGAAAATGGAGCAGAGAATTTTTTAACGTTGCCTTAACGGAAATCTACTTAAAGGGTAAAATGGTAATTATTAAAAAAATAAAATACTGAAATGAAAAGAAAAAAAAAGATAAATGACTAAAAATACTGAAATTAAGTTAAGGGACCACTAAAACTATTATGTCACTATTATATATATTATTTTGGAATTTAAGGTGTCACGGATATTCCATTGACAAAATTTAAATATTTATTATTATATAGATTAAAACCATATTAACTCTATGTATTGTATTATAGGGACTAAAAGAAATATTAATCCAAATTTAAATTAGCATTCATAAAAGTAATTAGAAAGTAGCACAAGATGTGTGACCAACAATAGCAAATTAGTATCTAAGTTTGTTTTCAAAAAATTGAAATAAAAAAATAACCGTATTACATATGGACCAACAACATCTAAGTTTGTTGTCAGAATCTAAAAACACATATATACTTAGCTAAGACGACAAACATCTCCCAATTTAGCCCTTCAATGGATTAATAGGTGTTGGTGGCCTATTATTCTCACAGTTAGCCAAATTATTATATATAAATTTTTCTTCTTATATTTATTTTGTTACATACATGATCACTATAAATAGCTACAGATTATATTCATATTTCTAACAGTTAAATTCTTTTTTAAGTAAAGATGAAAATTAAGTCTTGTATTTTCGTGTTTTTTTATTGTGCAATAATTCTTATCTCTATTAACGCGGAAATTGAACCAACCAAAAATGAAAAACAATGTAAATAAATAAATTGCACATATAATAGCTTTGTTTTTTTATTATATATATATAATAATAAAAAGTGTTTGTTGTTTTGCAGCTGGTGTTACAAAAGAATCAAAAGTAATCGATGCAGGCTTGAGACATGATGGCAAGCTTATTGGTAGTTTGAATTTGATTGGAATGGGAATGGGAATGGGAATGTACCAAATTCAAATAAACAATACAAAAGTAAAGAAGACAAAAGGAAAGATCGGTAGAAAACTAAGAAGTACCACACTTTCATGTTATTTTGTTTAATTGCCTGCTTTAACTTTAATCGTTAATTATGCCATGTTATATTCTTAAATTCAATTGTGATTATTGGTGCAGGCTTGAGACATGATGGCAAGCTTATTGGTGGTTTGAATTTGATTAGAACTGCCCTTGATGGCAATCATAAAGGTCAAAAAGCTGCCCTTGAAAAAGATACCGCTGATCAAACAAATGTAGAAAGAAAGAGATCTAAAAAACCAAAAGCGTATAGAACAAACCGTTTGATTCAGGAACAACTAAAGATAAACTTCCTAAAAAGAAACAACTCGTCTAATAATGTATAATGTATTCGATGCATTATGTCACATAAAAGCATGGGAATGTATGTCACTTTAGGCTTAATCAATAAGTAAAAGGATGAAAATCTTTCCCTTAATTACCATGTCTTTCACTTGTGTCCTTAGATATTGTATTGTAACTACCACTTATATGTATTCTCATATTTAATGGGTACTATATAACATGTCATGTTATTTTGTTCAACTGACTTCTTTAACTTTGACCATTAATTATGTCATGTTATATACTTAAATTCAATTGTGATTAAATTACTACAAAAAGATAATCAGCATGTTCATACTATTTTCTAGAAATAACAAATGAAGAAATCTTTAAGAATTAAGTACTATAATGGGTACTATATACACCCAATTTTAATAAAAGAAATGATATACATATTACATGTATTTGTGATGCGGTTTTGACCGGTTTTTAGTAAAAAAATATATCTGATTTAAAGATAAAATCACATATTTTTTCGTTTCAGTTTGGAAGACACGTTTTAAGAAAATCTTATTTAATTCAATCCAATTACAAAGGTTTAATTTGGATTGGTTTTTTAATATCCAAATTACTACTATAAAATATATTAATATAATTAATAAGAAAATATTAATATTAACATTTTACACACATGACAAAATAATAGGTATGATAGAAAATGTAACATATAATATACTAGTAAAATGTAACATTATAGAATAATAATGATTGATTATGTTTAAAATATATAAAATAACAAATAAATAGATTAAATTAAACTAATAAATATTATTAGAAAAATTAAAAACAACATATAATGTATAAATGCAATATATCATATAGTCATACTAATAAAAAAAATTAAAAACTATTAAAATTTATGTACGTGGTTTGGATCGGTAAAAGGAATCCAAAATTTATTTATAGTTTGTTTGGATTTTTTTATTTGAGTTTATTTATTTATATAAACATTCATGACATTATTTTGGAGAATTTTTTAAATCAATTTATGACATGTTTATAAACTATTTTTAGTTTATTTTTATATACTCTTTAAGATAGCTTAAGAAAACAACTTTTAACTTTTATGAAAATAATTTGATTTTATGTTATCATTTGTTTTCTAGAAGGAAATATTTGTATATTTTACTTGTTGAATATAATTTTAAATAAGATTTTAGTCCCTATAAAATTTAAGCATTACGTTTTGAGTCTCTGTAAAAGAATTGTTAACATTTTAGTTTTTTGAATTTTTAAATTTTTACTTTTGGTAATTACTTTTATATCAACTCATGTGTATCTTTTAAAAAATTTCAATTATTTTTTGCATGAATGTTAGGAACATTATACAAATTTTCTCACATAGAAATTTAGAATATTTTAACAAAAAATTAATTAAAGACAATTTTATACGTCAAAAGCTTAAAAATTTATATTTAATTCATCTCTTATTATAATTGTTATAACATCAAGATTCCTTAAGATCAATGTTAACCGTGTAATTATATATAAGAATATATAATCTTTTAATTCAACGGCTTATTTTAAAAAATATTTATCTAACACAATATTATTGTATGATTAATTCATTGAGTGTAGTTTAATTTCTCCTCAACAATTAATATATTAATTAAATTTAAATATTAGAATAATAATGATCGATTATGTTTAAGATAATAAAAAAAATAGATTAAATTAAATTAATAAATATTATTAAAAAATAGAATCAACAAATAATATATAAATAAAATATATTGTATTAATAAAAAAAATTGGAAAAGCAAATAATAAATCAATCTAATTGCACGTTGCTCTCTCATTTATTAATTTGAGTATATTACATCCAAGTCTAACATTAAGTATCGCAATTCTCCCTTTAACTTAATTTTTGAATCAACTTTAACTGAAAATAAAATTAAAAGGTTACAATTAGACATAAAAAAAATATAAATATATCCTAGCCTTAAGAGGACACGAAGTGAAGGAAAATAATTTTTTATTATTTAAATGGTAATTGATCATGCATCAATAATACAAAAACTGTGCAAACTATTATGTAAAATGCATGCAATATTCTTTGAAGCTTCACATGTTTTTTGGAGTGGGTGAAATATCTAAATAACATTGCCACGTTCCTTCTCTGGCATCAGCCTAATAAATTTTTGTTTGGCAATTTTGTCCTTTCACTTGAATTGAATGACTTTTTTATATTGCGCTTAATTAATTAGACTAACAAATTAGTTTATAATTATTTGGAAGGATAAATTATACCTAATAAAAAAAATCTAATATAATATTATAGTGATTGTTCATTAGAGTTGTATGAACAATTATCTTAAAATTAGAGTCTATGTATCCATATCAGTGAGAGGTGTATAGGAAAAATTCATTTAAAAATATTCATGTTAATCATGTTAGAATATTCATGTTAATCATATGTACCGAAAAGTGAATGTTTGTCCTCATGCTATTGCCCGACTAGGTCATTAAATGAACTTTTTTATACATGTTTTAGATATTATTCCAATTAGTATTAATTTGACTAGTGTCTACCATGTGTCAAGCATTAGATAAATATACATTGACTTCAAAATTAACTTTTGTTTGAGTTACATCGTTACTAATTCATTCTTTGTAGACATTAAATTTTATGAATCTTTCTATTCAATGTTTTATATTTACTTTAACGATCATGCATACTAAAAATTCCAAAAAAATAATGTGTAATTATAAACTCTTATAGTCAATGTTTTTACTTGTACTTTAAAAAGTATATTATACGTTGAATTAAACTAATAGTATTAAAATTGTGTAAAATTTATATCACATATATACTCTATAAAATTGATGAAAAATGTTATTTGAATATATTTTTTGATACAAATACAACTACAAATACAATACTTACTTTTTATATATATTATGATGACATAAATGTGGATCATACTCCCTTCATCTCTCTCTTCTTTCATAAATGTGAATTATATTATATTTGTATCACAAAATGTGTTAAAATGACATTTCTCAAAATTGATAGATTTAAGCCCAAATAAATTTACCAAATTATAAATAAAAAACACCAAAAAATTAAATTGTTGTTCTACCAAATAGAAAATACATCATACAGCCCTTATAAAATTTCACTTTTTTGTTTGTCATAGAAACATCACCATCAAATAGATGTTAAATAGATTATCTATTTAATGCTTTTTTCTATAATTCTCTCTTATAAAGTATAGAGTTAAATAAATTTTTAGTTCTTATAAAATCTCTCAATTTTGGTTTTAATAACTAAAAATGTGACAAATTTTTTTTAGAGTC
Source organism: Cicer cuneatum (assembly GCA_037974295.1). Lineage (NCBI taxonomy): Eukaryota > Viridiplantae > Streptophyta > Magnoliopsida > Fabales > Fabaceae > Cicer > Cicer cuneatum. The sequence continues at coordinate 76,800,145 of JBBPBO010000004.1, forward strand.
TAAAAATAAAATAATAAAATTTTATAAGAATTAAAAACTTATTTAACCGTAAAGTATATAGATATTCAAGAGATACAAAATAATCAAATAAACATATATCTCTTAAATGTTCTGTCCATATATGTCCATCTTTTAGATAATTGATTAATGTCATATATTTGTTTTAATTGGAATGTGTATCAATTACAATTAATTGTTTTTATTGCCAACCAAAATTAATTTTATATACAATTGGTTAAAATAGATTAAATAGATTATAATATAGAAATCATTTATACAAACCATTAAATCAAAATAGCAACATAAGATCTATTCAGAAAAAAAGAATTTTGCATTCATGATTAGCTCGTTAAAAATGCATTAAACCTATAATACTCTTAAAAGGGTACTATTTTATTATATTTAAGAGTCATTATAGTAGCATGCAAAATTGAAAGTCTGCTATTAAAATTTTAGTAAGTAAACAAAAGTAACATAAGTTTAATAAAATGAAAAGGAGTGTACTATATATAAAACCAAAGGAGGTACTAAGTTCAAGGTATCTCTGGAGAGTATTTTTTCTATTACAGTCTATTTTTTCCCTTATTTATTTATTATATATTACATTCGAAATTCAAATTTAAATAAATGCAAAATGTATTTGGACAAATACATTTTGATTTTTTTACTTATATTTAAGTTTGGAAAGAGTATAATTTTTTAAACTACTTTTTTTAAGGAATTTTCTCAAGTTTTATTATATAAATAACATCTTTCTATCCTAATTGTATA
>JBBPBO010000004.1:76801226-76848851 GCA_037974295.1 Cicer cuneatum
TTTTATTCATGATGTAGTAAACAGTGAAAGATATTGTTGTATATTTTGTTAAATGTTATAATTATGAAATCTGATACTTATGAAAGACATTCCTTGTACAAACATAAATATTTTTTTATTGTATGTTGTGTTTGAATTTTAAAATGCATATTATAATAATCCAATAGAATATGCTATTGACAATAAAATTAGGTTAGCGATTTTTTGGTACTTGAAATGTTTTTAAATAATTAGAACATAATTAATGGTTGATTACAAATAATGATGGCGTGTACTATTTTTTTTTATGCAAGGCATTTTGTAGATGTAGTTTATAAATTTAAAATAGTATGTTTTTTGCTTTTCTTTTAAATTTAATTTATTCACAACACTTGACATCATTCTTTTAGGTTGTATTTACACTTTTTACACTAAAAATGATTAAATTTTAATATCATATAATAGTCTTGAATAATGTGATTAAGTTACTAAGTGACAAATGCCAACATTGTTAGGTTGGACATCACGTAGTTATCATCTCTTTTTAAGACAAAAGAATAGTCTTCATAATTACAATGATATTTATCATATCTTTTAATAGTCTCGATAATGTAAGAATAATTTTTAGATGACCTTCACATGAAGTTTAGTGACGGATTATTTTAAATCAATTGTTAATTAAAGTTTTAAAAAAAATAATCAATTGTTAATTGAAAAACTAATTTACTATATTTCTATTTTTATATAACAATAGTTTTACATTTACTTTTAATAATTAATTATCGTAATAGTGAAGATTGGCATAATAAAGAAACATTTTTTCTAGTTGTAAGATGTATGGAATAAATTAACGCACAATTAGAGGAATTAGAGAGAACATATTATATATCTAAAATTTGAATAAATATATTAATGATCATTAATACTAAACATTTAGAAAATATACCTATCAAATCACAAAGTGTTAAAAAATTGAGGTTAAGATATAAATAAAACAAATAAATATATACAAATATATTAACAATTCAAGTAGGTAAAACTAAAATAAAGATAATGCAGAAAATATATCTTAGGTTAAATAGCACTTGTGGTCCCTTAACTTAATTTTAGTTAACGTTTTAGTCTTTTATCTTTTTTTTTTCGATTTGATCCTTTATTTTAATTTTAAGTGAAATAAAGAATAAAAATATGAGTTTATTTGAAGATTTGAGTTACGAATCTGATGAAATTTATGTTATATGAAAGAATATAATTAATTTTATGGGTTTTGGTTGAAAATTTTGATGAATTTTTGTAAAAAAAAGGATAATATTGTTGACATTTTAAAACATAAAAGATTAAATTGTTACTTAAAATTAAAATAAAGGACCAAAACGGAAAGAAAAAAAAAGGATAAAGGACTAAAACGTTAACTGAAATTAAGTTAAGGGGCCACGAGTGCTATTTAGCCTATATATGTTAATCTCTTATTGGATTGGTAGAGATAAGTAATGAGTAGACATGACATACTAGTTTGATTTTTTTGGTGATGTTTCAAATTTTGCGTTCTAGAATTATCATGAATGTTCATGTATTGGGAAAACTTGAGATGTTCATTATTAAGTTGAAGTCTAAAGGTAAGACACTAAATCCAAAAATAGTTAATGAGAGGAATATGTGTTTTTGACTAAAGCATATAAAAATATAAAAGTGTATATCACTACAACATTTTTGAGTTGTGGCAACAATAAAAAAGTTTGGTGTAAACCAAATAAACCGTGGCATAAAGGTTAGGCAACAGTTTCGCAACGGTTTACAAAGTGTGGTGTAGGTGGTCGTGGCCTATTAGCAAACGCAACAGTTTTTTACTTTTGCCCACAAATTCTAAAAAACCGTTGCCGAAGACACTCAAAGAGGCAACGGTTTTTTTGAATGCTTCAAGCAACGATTTTATGAGTTGGTTTTGCCAACAATTTCATAGATATTGCATATACAGATAGGCCACAGTTTTGTGTATATTATATTTGTTTCAGACAACACATTTATAACGTTGACAAAAGCATAGGCAACATTTTTTGGTTTAAGGCAATTGATTTGTATGTGTTGCGTATAACTTTAGACCACAGTTATCGAAATGTTGGTAACACATTTCGGCCACAATTGTTTTAGATGTTGCCTAATTGTTTAGGCCACAGTTTTATAAGTTGTGGCAACAATAAAAAGGTGTGATGCAACACATTTATAAAGTTGTCAAAAGCATAGGCAACGGTTTTTTGGTTTAAGGCAATAGATTTGTATGTGTTGCATATAACTTTAGATCACAATTATTGAAACGTTGGTAACACATTTCAGCCACAATTGTTTTAGATTTTGGCTATTTGTTTAGGCCACGGTTTTATGAGTTGGTTTTGCCAACATTTCATAAATATTTTAGATGTTCAGCTATAAATATTTCATAAATATTTTATGAGTTGGTTTTGCAAACGGTCTAATCAAAATATTGTAACATAAATATTGTAAAATGTTTAGGCCACGGTCTTATCAAAATATTGTAACATACATATTAATAAACATCCAAGAAAAACCAATACATGATAATCAAACAATTTACTTATCAAAATATTGTATGAGCTCTATTACTAGGCATCCCAAAAAAATCAATTGTCTTATCAAACAACCAAGTCTTCGATACATTCCTCTAGCTTCATGTATCTTGGTGATGATCTTCAAGTCCAACCTGAAAATAGTAAGTATTAGTAACAACTATTTAAAGGAAAGTTTTTAATAATTTTATATCAGCCCTATTTTTTAATTTATTAAATTTTTTTAAGAAGTTTAAGGTTTACAAAATTGGGTAGTATTAAGTGTATGCAATTGAAAAAAATGAGTGATTTCAAACTGATTGTAATTCTGATTGATTACAGTGAAGAAGTACATTATCAAAATATGTATGTGAGACTATGTGTATGTATGTATACGTAAATATGTAACGTAAATGTGTTTTACATATCATGTATAGTTAGTTATATCATTCTAACATCTGCATACTAAATTTGGTCATTGCTTGAAAATGACAGTGTATTTTGGTGGTGTGAATCTGTGTGAAAGAAAATAAGATTTAGGCCATCATAGTTAAATAAGTCAAACTAATATACTTATACCTTTTCAGGAACATGGGTTGATGTAGAAGAATGGAGTGCCGCACTACTTGCAATGCCTAAAGCATGTCCTATCATGTTATCAACAGCAGTTTCACTTAAACTTGGGTTTTGCTACTTCAACACACATTTTAGAAGTTCCTCATATGCTTCCATCCTTTTCTTTGTAAATGATTCATATTCTTCCATCATTTCCTTCATGCTACTAATTTCACCTTCATACTGTTTTTTAATGTTAGCAATCTCTTCATTTTTTTTAACATTGTTGGTGTAGCTGTTCTTCCATAACAACGAACTCGACCGGGCTTTTCTTTACCGAACAATGATTGAAAGGCTTGGTCATGAGGCTCACTAGAATTTTGAATTGAATCTTGAAGTTTAGCCTGATAGGAAAAAAATCAATGTTAAAAGTTGAAAATGTAGACATTAAAAGTATATGATGAAAATGACATTATCTGTTTCTTCATCAATTTTTCCTTTTCTTCGCTGACGAGTTATCACATACATTTCAGCTTGACTGACTTCCTCCCCATTTTCCTTCTTTGCACGTTTTATTGGTAAAGAATTGAAAATAGAGTAATTAAAACTTATTAGGACAACTTGTTATTTAAATATAACAAAGACACATATTGCCCGAATTCTAGCAAAATTTGTCGTCCCCATTCGATGCATAAACTTCTGTTTCGCCCTATTGACAACATTTTTCTTGCTAATGTTCTACAATGTAAGTGAAAAAAATTAAAGTAGGATATATATACAAGATTCTATACAACAAAGAGTGACTAAAAGTAATGTAAAGTATGTACACACTTACTTGGATGGTACTGTTATTCCAATATTTCAACAATTTCTTGAAATGAGGTTCTGGTATGCTTTCAGGACTGTTTTTTATCCTTTCCTTTAAGGTTGAGTATTTTAGAAAATAGGTTCTCTTGATATAACATTTGTAACGTCTCCGTGCATCATTTATTCGAGAAAATACGACTTTCTTTCCTTTCTCAGAAATAATAAATTTACTCTGAAAAACATTATTGTGATCAACATGTGATAACTATTTGACGATCAAATGAAATACAAAAATTAAACTCTTATACCTGAATATAAGACCATATATGTTCCTCGTGATTTTTGTACACTTCCTTAAAGTTTGTGTAAATCAAGGGACAAAAAGTTGAATTCCTTGCGATAGTGCCAAGGAAATAACTCAAGTCAGTTACAACTTTGTCGTCAGGTCATATCACTTCTCTGTCATTGTCTAAGATGACTTCTATACGGAATTTTCTTCCATGTATTTGCAAGCATTGAGTTGGTCCCCTTGTTTTTTCTTAGCTGTCCCTATTTTGACATTAAGCTTATATAAAATAAGATAAAATCCTAAAGATGAGTCACAAATATATATAAAAAATTAATATATTTGATGAGTCACAAATATATATATGAAAAATTAATATATAAGACAAGATAAAATCCTAAGCTTATATTTGATAATTACCACTACATTCGTCATCTTCATGTTGGTCTTCATTTTCTTCTTCCATGACATATTATTCCTCTTCAATTTCTGAATCATTTGTCAACTCTTCTTCATCATCTAGTTCATTATTTTCGTTAAGGAAATCTTCAATTAACATTGATTTGCACAAGGGCATTGTTTTGGTTTTCTTTGTTGCACTTTGCTGAGTTGTCATTACCTCGTCATCTTCATTCTCCACCCTTTTTTTGGCCTTTTGTTTTGTTCTTGAAATGTCATTTTCTCCCGATGCCTTTCTCATTGGTGACTGAACTTCTTCATTCTCCACTCTTTTTTTTGCTTTTTGATTATGTATAAGTGATTTACTTTGATTCATGATGGGACTCTTTGGATCTTGGTTTTGTCTTGATCCTTGATTTTTATTCATTGATGCTTCATTTGAAACTTTCTTGACATTGTCAAACTTCTTTTTTGTTGAACAAGAATCCCTATTTGAAGATATATTTGTTTGACCAGTAGCTGCAAAATTTGATAACTTGAATTGTGCTTGAGGTGCAATCTTAATTGAAGCATGCTTGAGTCCTTGAATTTGCTTGTCTAACCATGTAGCCTTGGAACTAATTATTTTTTTAGTTGATGAATTTTTTTGCTTGCTAAGGGGTTCTTTGGTTCCAACTATATCTTCATTAGTTACTGCAATGCCTCTCATTATCTTTTCACGCTTGATTTTGAATCTCCTTGATAATTCATTGTTTGATTTTGCTTGAAGTAGCTCAAACTTAGAAGTACTTCTTTCACCTCGGTCTTGAGCTTTCATCTTTTGTTTTAACTCTGCTTCCTTATTCATTTTCTGTAGAAAAAAAAATGAAATATCAGTAAAGCATTAAAAAAAATAGAAAAAAAGAATGAATAAAATTATCAGTAAAGCATTTGAACAAGTTTAATTTAGGAGTGTTATTCTTTATAAACTATTATAGAGCTCTATCTCTTGTCTACGTGGGACTTGGGTTTTTCCTAATAGCTTTATCTTTGGAACTCTCTGCTCTCAAAAGCTGAAATTGTGAAGGAAAACTTTCTAAAAACAGTTAGCCTTTCTAGTCCTAATTAAATTCAAGTAGCAAAGGGATGGCAGGGACTTAATTGACCTAAAGAAAATTAAGATAGTAGTAAGTGTATTTATTTCAGAAGAGCTTATAGAGTACAAACACGTACTGCCATCTCTTCATACGCTGTCATTGTTAAAAGATCTCTAGTAAATTCCTGTAGATAATGAGAAGGGAACAATATGCAATTTCGCTACTAAGTACATTAGAGCTGGGTATACAGTAGCACACCTGTTTAGGCATGTGAACTAGATAGACCGGGCTAGAAAAAACCACAATATAACGGTTCAAAAATGAGGCTTGCATCCTCACCATTTAAACCATGGGCTAACAGGCCAAGTAGCTAATAAAGGAACTTGTGGTAACTTGTAAGAACACCAACATTCTAAAAAGAACACTAACATTTAATTTACATACTACATCCCTTATGGTTAACATTGACAATAAAGGACAGTTGCATAAAAACTGAAAAATAGTAAAAAGCTCACAGAAAAAGAACACCAGCATTCTAAAAAGAATACTAACATTTAATTTACATGCTACATCCCTTATGGTTAACATTGACAATAAAGGACAGTTGCATAAAAACTGAAAAATAGTACATAAAAACTACATAAAGGACAGTTGCATAAACATTGACACAAAAGGACAGTTGCATAAAGGACTGCATAAAGGATAGTTGCATTAACATTGACAATACAAACTGAAAAATAGTACACTGTCATGAAGGACAGTTGCATAAATTTTATACCTACTTACAACTGTTATCTGCCACGTAAGTATTCATCATAATTTATTTTTACGTGAGTTTCATAATTTGTAAAATTTTAAAAGAAAATAATTTATTGTGAAAAACATTACCACACTAATGTTGATCATTAGTGTCTATGGCTATTATATAATGATCCATTTTTCAAAGTAATTTCAAATTTTCATCACTTACCAATGAAAGATTAATAGAAATTGATCAAATTTTTATAATAGAATTACATATTAATATGCAAAATTTAAAAAAAAAATAAATGAATGTGAAATCTAAAATTACCGTAGAATCAAAATGTGATTACCAACACTGCCTGTAGACATAAGAAAAAATAAAATAAAATAAAATAAAATTGAAAAATGAATGATTTCTCAAGTTTATAAAAAAGAATAATATAATAAATCAGTATAAAATATCGTATTAGATCTTCTGAAATTTAATATATATATATATATATATATATATAATATGTATTTATGCTACATATAATCCATAAAAATGAGTATATTAAAATATTTAAAATAAAAACATCAATGTCAATGTTTAGTGTAAAAAAACATATATTTGCTCTGTAGTTGTAAATGTTGATAGAGTTCTAAGAATTTCATACCCTAGATTGGATCACGAACTTACTTTATTCTCATCCTAAACTTTTATCAGGAAAAATATAAGACTAAACTTTTATCAGGGAAAATATAAAGAATTAAATAAATAAAAACGTACTGCAAAATTTAATGTATGAATTGAGAATAAAAAAATTAATTACAAAAACCAAAAATTAATTCCAAAAGGAGAGAGAAGATAGCTTATAGAAAAAGAATAAATATAAAAGGAAATGTTTTTTAGAAAATAATATGTTAATTATTTATTATTATATATACATATACTTTTTTCAAACATCTAACTTTTTTTTATCACATTTTGTCGTGTAAACATTTTTTTTATATCAAATGTGCTCATGTGATTAATGATTATTTTTGGGTGCATTTAGTTACATAGTCAAATAAATCCATTTTCATTTATGTGTTTTAATGCACATTAACAACATTGCTGATAGAAAATATTCAATTTTTTTCTTTCAAAATAGAAAGTATTCAGTTCAAATTATGAGTCGATTTGAAAAGAAGGTAAAGTATGCTTGAAATATGCAATTTTTGTTTGTTGTATTTAAAAATAAATGCTTAATTAAGAAATTAGTATCACATTAAATGATTAGTTTGCTAGATAAGTGCAATATAAATAGAAACTATTCAAAAATATTTTTCAGTGCTAGAGGCTATAAAGTAAATTTGATTATTGTCACTCTTTATTTGCATACATAATTAATTAATTAACTTATATAAAGTAATTATATTTTTAAATTTGTGTAAAAATATTTAATTTATAATTTGAGATGAAAAAAGTATCTGTCACATGAGACCCTAATGTCAGGTATTTCAAAAATTTCATGCACCAATAAATGCCAACTCAAGTGGGTAACTTAAAATTTTGACATGCAATATATGTACCATATTTATGAAAAATATTTAATTAAGATTATCATTTGATTTACTCTGCACCTAGTGCAAGTCATAGCATCGTTATAAATGCACGCTAGGATATTTAATAATCATCGAGTATCGATCTCAAAAAAATTGTATTGAGATAAAATAAAATTGTTCAATTTTTTAGTAATATTATAACTCTATATGTTAGTGTTAGACTATAAATTTAATTTGATTTTTTGATATCTAATAATTACCAATCAAAACTATTAGTAACATTACAATATAATTGAAAACTTAAATGACATTAATTTGTGTTTAAATGAATAAATACTGTCATAACTTAATTAGTAACTTAACGAACTAATTGAGTCACGATTCAGTTAATTGAGTGATGCGAAGATCCGTTATCAATACTAATTATAATTTTTTCTTAGTCCTAATATTCTTTTAATTATCATAATAAATTTTTCGTAATTATGACTTTATTCTTTAGTGATTTTTTTCCAATATCCCACAATGTGATAATAAATTTTATTTGGTGAATATAGGGTTAAATATATTAATTTGATATCTGCTCAACAAACAATATATTAATAAAATTACATGTTAATATAATAGTGATCGATTATGCTTGAAATAATATAAAAAAATAGGTTAAATTAAATTAATAAATATTATTAAAAAAATCAACAAACAATATATAAATGAAATATATCGTATTAATAAAAGAAAAAGTGGGAAACGCATTGCGACCCCTCACGTGGTGAATTCAACGTTGTTTCCTCATTTATTAATTTGAGTATATTACACCCTAGTCTAACTTGTATATTACACCCTAGTCTAACCTTAAGGGTGTGTTTGATAAAGAGACACAAACATAAAGCTAGATAAAGATAAAATAATATATGATAAGATAATGACAGAATAAACATTATCATGCATATTCTATGTTTGATACTTGATAACCAACATGATAACATTTTATTTTGTCATGTATTTGATACACATATCATCATGATATAATATAATATATGTTATATTTAAATAACAAAACTACCTTTGTGAATAATTACATAATAGTTTTATTAAATTAACTTATTGTAATTTAAATATTATAAATTAACCAAAAAAATTAAAATAAGTAATGAAATAATGTTATATTAAAACTATCCATTGACACTATAACACCCCAATTTCTTATTATTATATTTTAATTATAAATGATGCACAACTATTATTATATATGTGTTTGACATGTGCGATAATTTCTTTCGTGTTTGCCCTATGTGTCTGCCTTAGTGTTTGTTTAAATTATTAATACTAATAATATTGAATCTGTTTAAAAAATGTATGTAAATTTATATATATATATATATATTTATATAAATATAAATAAGAAATAAACATGTGTATTGTTGCACTAATCTGTTACCTTTACAACTAATAGAGACTGTCTTAGAATGGAAAACACCAAAGTCAGTGACTGAGATTAGGAGTTTTCTAGGACTTGCAGGTTATTATCGTAGGTTCAGAGAAGGATTCTCCAAGTTGGCCTTACCTTTAACTAAGTTGACCCAAAAAGGGGAATTGTTTGTGTGGGATATCCATTGTGAGAATAGTTTCCAAGAGCTTCAGAAATATTTGACCTCTGCACCGATCTTAATGTTACCTAACTCGAGTGAACCCTTTGTAGTATATTGTGACGCGTGTGGTTCAAGATTAGGTGGAGTGCTTATGCAGGATGGAAAATTCGTAGCATATGCTTCTAGGCAACTAAAGATTCATGAGAGGAACTACCCTACCCACGACTTAGAACTAGCAGCAGTTGTCTTTGTAATTAAGATGTGGAGACATTATTTGTACGGATCTAGATTTGAGATTTTTAGTGGCCATAAGAGCCTTAAGTACATTTTTGACCAGAGGGAATTGAAAATGAGGCAACATAGGTGGATGGAATTTCTTAAGGATTTTGATTTTGAACTTAACTATCACCCTGGAAAGGCCAATGTAGTGGCCGATGCCTTGAGTAGGAAGAATTTGAGTGTGTCTGCTTTAATGGTTAAGCATAGTGAGTTGTTGGAAAAATTTAGAGACCTTAGCTTAGTTTGTGAAGTGACACAAGAAAGTATTAAGTTGGGAATGTTAAAGGTGACTAGTAGACTATTAGAAGAGATTAAAAAGAGTCAAAAGTTGGACTTATACCTTTTGGATAAGTTACAGTTGATTGGCCAAGGGAGAGAACCTGATTTTAAAATGGGCGTGGAGGGAATTTTGAGATTTAAGGATAGAATTTATGTACCCGATGTAGAGGAGTTAAGAAAGATGATCTTAGAGGAAAGACATAGGAGTTGTCTAAGTATTCACCCTGGAGCCACAAAGATGTATAAGGACCTCAAGAAGATATTTTGGTGGCCTAGAATGAAAAAAGATGTTGCTGAATTTGTATATGCTTGTTTGACCTGTCAAAAGTCTAAGGTAGAACACCAGAAACCTTCAGGCTTGATGCAACCTTTGAGTATTCCTGAATGGAAGTGGGATAGCATCTCTATGGACTGTGTTGTAGGCTTACCTCGGACTCCAAAAAGGTATGATAGTATTTGGGTTATTGTGGATAGATTAACCAAATCTGCTCATTTTATTCCGATGAACACAACTTATTCTATGGAAAAGTTAGCTCAATTATACATAAAGGAAATTGTGAAGTTGCATGGAATCCCATCAATTATAGTGTCAGATAGAGACCCTAGATTTTCCTCTATGTTTTGGGAAGGTTTACAAAGCGCTTTGGGTACGAACCTTAGGATGAGTTCAGCCTACCACCCACAAATAGATGGTCAAACTGAAAGAACCAATCAATCCCTAGAAGACTTATTGAGAGCTTGTGTGTTGGAACAAAGTGGAAGTTGGGATAGCTTTTTGCCACTTATAGAGTTTACATATGACAATAGTTTCCACTCTAGCATTGGAATGGCCCCTTTTGAGGCATTGTATGGAAGGAGGTGTAGAACCCCTCTGTGTTGGTTTGAGACGGGCGATAACCTTGTGTTAGGACCCGAGATTGTCCAACAGACTACCGATAAAGTAAAAATGATTCAGGAAAAGATGAGAGCGTCTTAGAGTAGGCAAAAGAGTTACCATGATAAAAGAAGGAAAGCCCTCGAGTTTCAAGAAGGTGATCATGTATTTCTGAGAGTTACTCCAACAACTGGGATTGGTCGGGCGTTAAAAATGTGAAAGCTTACTCCTCAGTTTATAGGACCTTACCAAATTCTTAAACGTGTCGTAGCATATCAGATCGCGTTGCCTCCATCTCTTTCTAATCTTCATAGTGTCTTTCATGTGTCTCAACTTCACAAATACATTCCCGATCCTTCACATGTGATTGAGTCAGACAATGTCCAAATAAAAGAGAATCTATCTTTTGAGACCTTACCGCTACGGATTGAGGACCGAAAGGTCAAGAAATTAAGGGGTAAGACGATTTCATTGGTTAAGGTTGTCTAGGGAGGTGTTGTTGGTGAAACTGCTACGTGGGAAATCGAAAGTCAAGTGCATGATTCGTATCCAGATTTGTTTTCCTCAAGTAAATTTCGAGGATGAAATTTTTTTTTACACGGGGAGAAATGTAACACCCCAATTTCTTATTATTATATTTTAATTATAAATGATGCACAACTATTATTATATATGTGTTTGACATGTGCGATAATTTCTTTCGTGTTTGCCCTATGTGTCTGCCTTAGTGATTTGTTTAAATTATTAATACTAATAATATTGAATCTGATTTAAAAATGTATGTAAATATATATATATATATATATATATATAAATAAGAAATAAATATGTGTATTGTTGCACTAATATGTTACCTTTAGCACTAATAGAGTGAGTTTAGATTAATAATAATAATAATAATAAATGAAACCTAGCTTTATATATATATATATATATATATATATATATATATATATATATATATATATATATATATATATGTGATAGCCTGATTGAAGCATGATAATGATAAACAGATTTAGGGTTGTAATATGTGCATTACCTTTCATAGATAATAACAATTTTCTTCAATTTGAACTATATACGTGAAGCGATGTTCTTACAAATTTCAATAAACGGTGATAGCAAAACAGTATTTGGATTGTTGTAATATTTTATATCATGTATTCAAGCCTAAGCATAATTGTGATTATTGTATTTTGATGTCGCTGGCTCATCATAATCGATTAATGCATTGCTCAATGATTTCCTTAAACGATGAAGTACGTTGGGATATATATCTTCGTACGAAAAATTTTGTTATGTGAGTTTGTGCTAAAACTGTCGCTCTTATATCTCTTCTAATCCTTGTGTTAATCCTTATAATTTTTATTTTTATACTTTATACAAATTATAATAATATGGGACATGTGCTCTTTTATTTTAATTTTTTTTAATTTGTAATAATAGACCTTATATGACCGAAGTACGTTAATGCTAAGCAGATACCCTACAACCATTTTACGTCTAAAATACTTCCTTTTATTTTAGTTATAATGAAATATTGTCTACTGTACTCATCAATTTAAATAAAATATAAGTACTTCACAAACTAAGCTAAGGTCTCTAAACTGTTCCAACAACTCACTATGCTTAACCATTAAAGCAGACACACTCAAATTCTTCCTACTCAAGGCATCGGTCACTACATTGGTCTTTCCAGGGTGATAGTTAAATTCAAAATCAAAATCCTTAAGAAATTTCATCCACCTATGTTGCCTCATATTCAATTCCCTCTGGTCAAAAAGGTACTTAAGGCTCTTATGGTCACTAAAAACCTCAAATCTAGATCCGTACAAATAATGTCTCCACATCTTAATTACAAAGACAACTGCTGCTAGTTCTAAGTCGTGGGTAGGGTAGTTCCTCTCATGAATCTTCAGTTGCCTAGAAGCATATGCTACGACCTTTCCATCCTGCATAAGCACTCCACCTAATCCTGAACCACACGTGTCACAATATACTACAAAGGGTTCACTCGGGTTAGGTAACACTAAGATCGGTGCAGAGGTCAAACGTTTCTTAAGCTCTTGGAAACTATTCTCACAATTGAAAGTGCAAACACGAGAAGGGGGGTTAAATTGTGTTTGTACTACTTGAATTTTTTTTCTTCTGTTTTTGATGATTATTTGAAATCTGAAATATAATCAACACAGAGATTTATCTTGGTTCACCATTAGCTAGGTTACATCCATTCCCTTCACCCCGAAGGATTTTTCCACTTATTCAAAACCTTTGAATTACAAAAACACTACTGACCCTCCAAGTCAGTCTTCCCAAACAGTCTAATAATCCTAGACTTTTGAAGAACACAACACCTTGACTTCACAAGTCAAGTCTTCTCCTACCAATCTGACAACCCCAGATTGTAGAAGGAATTACAACACCTTGAATCTAATTGCTAAGTCACTTGCTACTTCTTCTCACTTCTACTTCAACAATATAGATTTAACACCAGGGAACGAAAAACACGAGTACTTGCTTCTGCAAAGCTAAAACTCACAATTAACCTCACTAAAAACTCAAGTGTTTGCTTCTGGAAGTGTATGACTTTTTCACTGATTTTTTATGCTAAGTCTTCTGCCTTGAGCCTCCTTTTATAGATGAGAATTAGGGCTTCTTCCATGCTTAAATTCGAGCTGTATCTTGTCCAGATTCTCTTGCAAAAATAACTTGGCCAATCGGGTTTCACTTAAATAAAAAACGTATCTTTTTAACTCCAGATTGCTTTTGAAAATTCTATTGACCAATCTTGTTTCTTTTAATTTGAAACCATATCTTTTTAAGCTTCAGATTGCATTCGAATTTCTCCAAGTCTTCAGTAATTTTTTTAATCAAATCCCCTTAATACTTTGATCAAATTTCTATCAAAATTTAATCAAGTCTTCTTCGAATTTTAATCAAGTTATCACTGATTTTCATCATGATTAATTCTGGACCGTTTGATCTTCTGATCTCGACCACATCTGGACCATATAATCTGATCTGTCCCAATTTAGTGATCCTCTGATCTCGGCCAACACTGGACCACATGATCTGATCTTCTGATCTCGGCCATCACTGGGCCATCTGATTTGATCTTCTGGTCTCAGCCAACACTGGGCCATCTGATCTTCTGATCTCGGCCAACACTGGGCCATGATACCTTAAAAATGGACCATTGATCTGAACATTTTCTCTCTGATCTGGACCAAGTCTGGACTGAGTCTGGATTGAACTTGAATTAAATCTGGACTTATGATATTTTAATCTGGACATTTATCTTCTTATCTGGATCAAGTCTGGATTAAATTTGGACAATCATGACGGTGCAAACACGAGAAGGGGGGTTGAATTGTGTTTGACTAACTTGATTACTTTTCTGTTTTTACACTTTTAAAACAAAACTTGATGAATAAAAACAGAGTTAGCAGCGGATATAAAGTAAAAATAAAACTCAGAATTTTTATACTGGTTCACCGTTAACGAGGCTACGTCCAGTCCCTTCACCTTGAAGGATTTCACTAATTCAAACCTTGAATTACAACCGTTCTACTGACCCTCCAAGTCAGTCTTCTCAAACAGTCTAACAATCCTAGACTCTTGAGGAATACAACACCTGTCTTCTCCTGCCAATCTGACAACCCCAGATTGTAGAAGGAATTACAACGCCTTGTATCTAATTGCTAAGTAATCTGCTACCCCTTCTGACTCCCTCAGATTGTAGACTCTACTTCAACAACTTAGATCTAACACAAGGGAAAGAAAATGACACGAGTGCTTGCTTCTTGAAAGCTGGAACTCACAATTAACCTCACTGAAAACTTGAGTGTTTGCTTTGGAAGTGTATGACTCTTTTGTGATTTTCGATACTAAGTATTCTGCCTTGAGCCTCCTTTTATAGATGCAGATTAGAGCCTCTTCCAAGCTTAATTTCGAGCTGAATCTTGCTGGATTCTCTTGCAAAAATAACTTGACCAATTGGGCTTCATTTAAATAAAAAACATATCTTTTTTAAGCTTCAGATTTTCTTTCAAAATAACTGGCCAATCATGTCTTTAGATTCTTCCCGCCAACAGCTCCTGAATTCCACAATACCTCACTTTATTTTTGTAACAAATCTTTTTAATACTTTGATCAAAATAAATTAGAATCTCCACCGTTAATCCTCATGATTAAATCTGGACCATTTGATCTTCTGCGCTAGTCCACATCTGGACCATACTAATTGATATGCTGCGATCCTCTGATTTCGGCCATCCCTGGACCACACTTCCTAACCTTCTGATCTTCTGATCTCAGCCATCCTGATCCAGCAAACTGATCTGCTGTGAACCTCTGATCTCGGCCACTGCTGGACCACACATTCTGACCTTCTGATTTCGGCCAACACTGGGCCATGGTCTAATCTTCTGATCTCGGCCAACACTGGGCCAAATAATTAACACTGAACCATTGATCTGGAAATCTTCCCTCTGATCTGGACCAACTCTGGACTTGGTCTTGATTAAACTGTTATTAAATCTAGACAAGTAATATTTCAGTCTGGACATTTTACCTTTGATTTTGGATCAGGTCTGGATCAATTCTGGATATCATTTCTTCTGGTATGGACTTAGTTTCATACTCTGAACCATGCTATCTTCTGGTCTGGGTCAAATCTGGGTTAATTCTCTTGTTCTGGACCCATTAATTCATCCTCTGATTAAGTCTGGAACAAGTCTGGACTGTTTATCATTTCACTGCCAGGCCATATTCTGGTCAGAATAACTTCTGGAATAAATCTAACATTTGATTCCTTATGGTCTGGATCAAGTCTCCCTCTAGCAGGCTTCTTTCTGGTGTGGTCTAGGTTTCCTTCTGACTTTGCTTCCTTCTGATCTGGGTCAGCAAAGATATCTTCTGGTGATGTTTTTGACATCCTGGAATATCTTCTGGTAATTCCAGAATGCATTATGGATGCATTTTCTGCCTTTGCAAACTTCAATTTTCTGGTTGTATGTAATAATTCAAGGTACAAAATAAGATTACATGGAGTGTTTTTGTAAACATCAAAATCCTAAGTACTTAGAACCAACTTGGTTCCAACAAATCATTTCTTCTGATCTGGATTGAGTTTTATGCTCTCGACCATGCTATCTTCTGGTCTGGACCAAGTCATTTGTTCTGGACCAGTTATCTTCTGCTATGATTAAGTCTGGATTAAGTCTGGACTGATTCTTATTTCACGACCAGACCATCTTCTGGTCAGGATTAATTTTGGACCAAGTCTGACTTATGATTCCTTCTGGTATGGAACAGGTCTCCTTCTGGACTCTGCTTCCTTCTGATCTGGGCCAGGAAAGATATCCTCTGATGATGTTATTTTACCTTTGATGACATCCTCTAATATCCTCTGGTGACCTTTGGATGCATCCTCTGGTACCCTCTGATGCATTCTCTGGCTGAACCTTCTGGTGGCATTTCTATCTTCTGGTTGCTTCCTCTGGATGTATCTTCTGGTGGTGTCATTCTTTGATTTTGCACAGCTTCTGATTTGTTCTTCTAAGTCAAAATAATACTTGCATAAAATACTTTTGTTAACATCAAAACTAAGTATAGAACCAACTTGGTTCCAACAACAATAGGTATCCCACACAAACAATTTCCCTTTTCGGGTCAACTTAGTTAAAGGTAAGGCCAACTTGGAGAATCCTTCTATGAACCTACGATAATAACCTCCCAGTCCTAGAAAACTCCTAATCTCAGTCACTGACTTTGGTGTTTTCCATTCTAAGACACTCTTTACCTTAGCAGGATCAACAGCTATTCCTCTTTTTGAAATTACATGTCCTAGGAAACTTACCTCCTCTAACCAAAATTCACACTTAGACAACTTGGCAAATAATTTTTTTCTTTAAGGGTTTGCAAGACTATCCTTAAATGTTCACCATGCTCTTCCTTAGTCTTATAGTACACTAAGATATCATCTATAAACACAACTACAAATGAGTCTAGGTAAGGATGAAAGATTCGGTTCATGTAATCCATAAACACCCTCGTTGTTTGTGTTTGGCGTTTGTGATGGACGCAGACGAGCTGCTAGCTGCAGGTGAAGACTAATACTCTCAGAGTATAGGAAGTTGTCTTATCTTGAAGACTTTTATTATCTTCCTTTTTATTAATTTCATATTTAAATGTCTTTTGGATTGGGAATTTCCGCTTTGATAGTGACATCGGATTGGGACTGCATTTACAATTATCACTAAACCTATGTATGTGTGCTTCAAAAAGGATTTTGTTGACTACTAATATGATTTCGAATCGTTAAGTTTGATGGAAATTTTGGATTAATGTGACATGTTCATGATTACACAATATTCTTTGCCTTAAAGAAAATGTTGAAAGTTTATTTATTTATTTTTTAATTCTATTATTTTAAAAATTAAATTAAAAATAAATAAATATAAATTTTGGGTTTAGGGTGTCACAAACACTACTAAATAAACAATTTCAATTTTAAAAACAAAATCACGAGTAACAAAATAATTATATTTTATTTGTTAAAATATATATAAAGATATGATATATATATATATATATATATGTAAATGACAAGAATACCTTGTAAAAACATTATATTTATTTTAAAATTTTAATTGACTTTCATATTTTTATAATTGTTACTATTAATTTATTAAATTTTATAAAAAGACAAAACTACCCTTATGTAAAATCATAAACATTTTTTTAAATTAATTATTAATATTTTATTTTTAAGTTTAATATCAAATTCTATCAATTATTTTTCTATTTGATTAGATTTACATTTTTATATTTTAGATTATATTTTACAAATTATTTTTATATTTATATTTTATTATATTTCAATTTATATTGTAAATTATATTTTATAAGGGTAATTGAGTGGATTATTGTTCTTATCTTATCCTACTCGTTTCTAACTCAGCTCATATTCAAATAAAAATTTCAACTAAATGGACAGCATATGATAGAATTATGGATTAACTTATCATATCTTGTTGATTTATCAAATACTAAATTCAGATAAGATATAATATGATAACTTATTTTTATCATATCTCTTATCTTGTTCATAAAACAAATCCTAAGTATTACAATTCTCCCTATAACTTAATTTTTAAATTAACTTTAACCAGAAATCAAATTAAAAGGTTACAATTAGACATAAAAAAATGATAAATATATCATAGCCCTAAGAGGACACCAAGTGGAAAATAATTTTTATTATTTGAATGGTCAAATGCATGCAATAGAGAGAGCGGGTGAAATATCAAAATAATATTGCTTTTCTGGCACTAGCTGATGTGTATTTTTGTTGTTCAACATTAATGTTATGGATGACTTTATTTTTGTTGTAGCATCAGTTATCTTTTTTAAATAATGACTGTGATTATTCTTTTTTAAACAAAATTTATGTTTGGCAATTTTGTCCTTTCACTTGAATTGAATGACTTTTTAAACTTTTCCATTAAAGTTAACATCAAAATTACATAAAACGAAATAATTATTAAATGATTGAAAGTAGTTTTTTTTTTAAAAAAAGACTTATTTAACTATAATTTTAAAATTAAATATATCGATATATTTCAACATTAATGTTATCGATGACTTTATTTTTGTTGTAGCATCAGTTATCTTTTTTAAATAATGACTGTGATTATTATTTTTTAAACAAAATTTATGTTTGGCAATTTTGTCCTTTCACTTGAATTGAATGACTTTTTAAACTTTTTCCATTAAAGTTAACATCAAAATTACATGAAAGGAAACAATTATTAAATGATTGAAAGTAGTTTTTTTTTTAAAAAGGACTTACTTAACTATAATTTTAAAATTAAATATATCGATATATTTCAAATTAATGTATTTACAGTAGAATTTTTCAGAATTATTTTATAAATAAATAAATGTCTCTCTTTATTTTTCTAATTTTGGACCATGATTAGAGTTGGACAAATGAACTAAAGGGTTTTTCAATTTCATTAAAATATAAAATAATTTTCTTGGTTATACAATATAACTATAAAGTTTATGGTTCAAAATTTGTAAAATTGTTTAAATTTCCTTTTTATTAGCTTTTTTATATTGCGCTTAATTATGCTAACAAATTGATTTACAATTTTGTAAAGATAAATTATATCTAATAAAAAATCCTAATTTAATATTAGAGTGATTGTTGACCAATTTTTTATAAAAATGATTGTTACCAGAAGCTAGTTAATTTTTGAGTGTTATTTATCTAAAACTATACTACTTATAGTGTATTTTGATAATGTATTTGACTTTCTATAAACAAATTGAAGAGTTGTATGAACAATTATCTAACATTAGAGTCATATATATCCATATGGGTGTACAGGCATAGAGGTGTATGGGATTTATTAATTAATAATGAAAATAAATTTATGTATGAATCAAAATTTATCTCACATATATATCATAAAATTGGCCCTAAAAGTAATTTAATCTCCATGTCATTTTTTTAATCAGTGGTGTAATTAATAAGTATTAGTAAATTTTTGGAATTAAATTAAGAAATTTTAGTTAAATGAAGTTTATCGAGATTTATATGTTTTATAGAGAGAAAAAAGTTAAAATGTTGCTTTTGATTTTTGAAAAACGTGACATCTTTAATTATTATAAAAGTTTTTATTTTTTTGGAAACAAATTTATTTCTGTATCCGTTGTGAAATTTGTTCAAAATATCTAAAATAAATTATTATAGGCATAATAGCTTTTTGTGGTTCCTTAACTTAATTTCACGTAACGTTTTAGTCCTTTATATTTTTTCCCATTTCAGTATTTTATGTAATTAAACAATTACAATTTTACCTTTTAATTGGATTTCTGTTAAGGCAAAGTTAAAAAATTCTCTACTCCGTTTCTTTTCGTTTTCTTCTTTTTCACATTTCGAAAACCATTGTTTGATCTTCTCCTATCTCAACCATGAAAAATCATATTCACTGTTCCCAAAACTCGAAATCCATGGCCGCCTCATGTTCAAATGGGTCAAATTCACAGTCCTACAACTTTGGTTCTTTCGTTTCCAATAGAATTCGTGAGATTCCAAATTGTGCTTGTGGTTTGAAACCTGGTCATGCACACTAACAAAATGGGGTCCGAACAAAGGAAGAAAATTTTGGGCTTGATTCCGACAGTGAGTTCTTCGATTCCTTCTTGTTATCATTCAAATGGATTTTCATGGGTGGGAGAAGAAAACGAGAAGACCAAAAAATGGTTTTCGAAATGTTAAAGAGAAGAAAACAGAGCAATTTTTTTTTTAATGTTGCCTTAATGGAAACTCATTTAAAGGGTAAAATGGTAATTATTTAAAAACATAAAATACTGAAATGGAAAAAAAGAAGATAAAAAACTAAAATGTTACCTGAAATTAAGTTAAGGGAACACGAGAGCTATTATGTCATTATTATATATGTTATTTTGGAGTTTAATGTCACAAATATTTCATTAACAAAATCTAAATATTTATTATTATATAGATTAAAACCATATTAACTCTATGATTTTTATTATAGGGAGTAAAAGAAATATTAACCCAAATTTAAATTAGCATTCATAAAAGTAATTAGAAAGTAGCACAAGATGTGACCAACAATAGCAAATTAGTATCTAAGTTTGTTTTCAAAATATTGAAATAAAAAATAACCGTATTACATATGGACCAACAACATCTAAGTTTGTTGTCAGAATCTAAAAACACATATTTACTTAGCTAAGACGACAAACATCTCCCAATTTAGCCCTTCAATGGATTAATAGGTGTTGGTGGCCTATTATTCTCACATTTAGCCAAATTATTATATATAAATTTTTCTTCTTATATTTATTTTGTTACATACATGATCACTATAAATAGCTACAGATTATATTCATATTTCTAACAATTAAATTCTTTTTTAAGTAAGGATGAAAATTAAGTCTTGTATTTTCGTGTTTTTTTATTGTGCAATAATTCTTATCTCTATTAATGCGGAAATTGAAGCAACCAAAAATGAAAAACAATGTAAATAAATAAATTGCACATATAATAGCTTTGTTCTTTTATTATATATATAATAATAAAAAGTGTTTGTTGATTTGCAGCTGGTGTTACAAAAGAATCAAAAGTAATCGATGCAGGCTTGAGACATGAAGGCAAGCTTATTGGTGGTTTGAATTTGATTAGAAATGGAATTGGTAAACACAATCATAAAGGTCAAAAAGCTGCCCTTGATCAAAACAATGAAGAAGGGGACGCTGATCAAAACAAGGAAAAAGATACCTCTGAAGAAAAAAAAGAAAAAAAAGAGAGATCTAAAAAACCAAAAGCGGGTAGAAAACAACATGACTTTCAAAAACTTAAAGGATATGGCGAACATAATAAAAAAGGAAGTAAAAAAAACTAATAATGTATTCCATGCATTATGTCACGTAAAAGGATGAACATCTTTCCCTTTATGCTTAATCAATAAATAAAAGGATGAACATCTTTCACATGAAATATAAGAAATAGCAAACAAATAGATAAAATTAAACTAATAAATATTATTACAAAAAACTAAAAACAACATATAATATATAAATACAATATATCATATATTCATACTAATAAAAAAATTAAAAACTATTAAAATTTATGTATGTGGTTTGAATTGGTAAAAGGAATCCAATATTTATTTATAGTTTGTATGGATATATGTTTATTTGAGTTTATTTATTTATATAAACATTTATCAGACTTTTTTAGAGAATTTTTTAAAACAACTTATGATATGTTTATAAACTATTTTTAGTTTATTTTCTTAAACTCTTTAAGATAACTTAAAAAAATAACTTCTAACTTTTATGAAAACAGTTTGATTTTATACTATCATTTATTTTCTAGAAGAAAATATTTGTATATTTTACTTGTTGAATATAAGATTAAATAAGATTTTAGTCCCTATAAAATTTAAGCATTACATTTTGAGTCTCTGTAAAAGAATTGTTAACATTTTAGTCCCTTGAATTTTTCAATTTTCACTTTTGGTATTTACTTTTATATCAACTTATGTGTACCTTTCACAAAATTTCAATTATTTTTTGCATAAATGTTTGAAACATTATACGAATTTCTCACATAAAAATTTATAATTTTTTAACAAAAGATTAGTTAAAGACAAAATTTTAAATGTCAAAAGCTTAAAAATTCGTATTTAATTCATCGTCTATTATAATTGTCTCATGTGTCATCGTGATTCGTTAGGATCAACGTTAACCGTGTAGTTGTATATAAAATAATATGATATAATCTTTTAATCCAACGGCTGATTTTACAAAATATTTATCTAACACAATATTTTTGAATGATTGTAATTCATTAGGTGTAATTTGTATCTCCTCAACAAATAATATATTAATAAAATTTACATATTAAAATAATAATGATCAATTATGTTTGAAATAATAAAAACAAAATAAATTAAATTAAATTAGCAAGTATTGTTAAAAAAAAAATCAACAAATAATATATAAACAAAATATATCGTATTAATAAATAAAAAAGTGGGGAAGGCATTGCGTCCCCCAAACGTGGTGAATTGAAAGTTGCTCCTTGATTCATTAATTTGAGTATATTACACCCCTAGTCTAATCTTAAGGTCCGTATGATAAAGAGATATAGATATAATATTGAATAAGGTTAAGATAATATATGATAGAATAAAGACAGAATAAACATTATCATATCCTATGTTTGATACATGATAACCAATATGATAACTTTTTATTTTGTCATGTATTTAATACACATATCATCACGATATAATATATGTGATATTTAAATAACAAAATTACCATTATGAACAATTACATATTATTTATTTTAAATTAACTTATTATTATTTAAATATTATAAATTAACAAAAACATTAAAATAAGTAATGAAATAATTTTATATTAAAACTATCCATTGACACTACTAAATAAACAATTTCAATTTTAAAAACAAAATCACAAGTAAAAAAATAATTATATTTTATTTGTTAAAATGTAAATAAAGATATGATATATATATATATATATATATATATGTGTGTGTGTGTAAATGGCAAGAATACCTTGTAAAAACATTATATTTATTTTAAAATTTTAATTTTCATATTTTTATAATTGTGAATATTAATTTATTAAATTTTATAAAAAGAACAAAAGTACCCTTGTGTAAAATCATAAACATTTTATAAATTAATAATTAATATTTTATTTTTATGTTTAATATTAAATTCTATTAATTATTTTTCTATTTGATTAGACTTACATTTTTATATTTTAGATTATATTTTATAAATTATTTTTATATTTATATTTTATTATATTTCAATTTATATTGTAAATTATATTTTATAAGCGTAATTGAGTAGACTACTGTTTTTATTTTATCATGTTGGTTTCTAACTCAGCTTATATTCATCATCAAAATTTCAACTAAAAAGACAGATAGAATTATTGATTAACTTATCATATATTATTGGTTCATCAAACACTAAATTCAGACATGATATGATAATGTATTCTTATCATGCCTCTTATGTTGTCCATCAAACAATTTCTAAGTATTGCAATTCTCCCTTTAACTTAATTTTTAAATCCACTTTAACCAGAAAAGAAATTAAAAGGTTACCATTAGAAATAAAATAAATGATAAATATATCATAGCCTTAAAAGGAAACCAAGTGAAGGAAAATAAATTTTTATTATTTGAATGGTAATTGATCATGGATCAATAATACAAAAACTGTGCAAACCATTATGTCAAATGCATATCAAAATAATATTGCCTCGTTCCTTTTCTGGCTCCAACCTGATGTATTTTTATTGTTCAACATTAATGTTACCGATAACTTTATTTTTGTTGTAGCATTAGTTATCTTTTCTAAATAATCGCTGTGATTATTCTTTTTTAAACAAAATTTATTTTTGGAAATTTTGTCCTTTACTTTTTAAACTTTTTCCATTAAAGTTAACAGCAAAATTACATGAAAGGTAATAGTTATTAATGTTAAATTAGGGGGTAAAATACTTAATTAAATAAATGAGTTGAAAATGCAATGAACCTATTAAATGATGATGGTAAAGTGCTATTGACCCAAAATTAAATTTTATTTTCCGAACATTTTTAATAAATAAATCTAGTTATTATAACTTTTTAAATGATCGAAAGTAGTTTTTTTTTAAAAGACTTATTTAATTATAATTTAAAAATTAAATGAATCGATATATTTCAAATTAGTGTATTTATAGTAGAATTATTTAGAATTATTTTATAAATAAATAAATGTCTCTCTTGATTTTGCTAATTTTAGACCGTGATTAAGGTTGGACAAGTGAACTAAAGGGTTTTTGAATTTTATTAAAATATAAAATAATTTTTTTATTATAAAATATAACTATAAAGTTTATGGTTCAAAATTTGTAAAATTGTTTAAATTTCCTTTTTATTAGCTTTTTTATATTGCGCTTAATTATGCTAATAAATATAAATTATACCTAATAAAAAAATCTAATATAATATTAGAGTGATTGTTCACCGATCTTTTATAAAAATGATTGTTACCAGAAGCTAGTTAATTTTTGTGAGTATCTAAAACTATACTATAAGTAGTGTGTTTTTGGTAATGAATTTGACTCTCTATGAACAAATTGAAGAGTTGAATGAACAATTAAGAGTCTATACTATAAAAGTGCAAGACTATTCATGTTTTTGATGAAGACAAAGACCAAGTAAATTGAAAGATCAAGTTGCAAGTTCAAAGATGGTAAGAGAAATCAACATCAAGTCAACCATTGCCATGTGCTAGAAGTCTTATTCATTAAAGATGTATATTTTAAGGTATATGATACAATCTAATATTATTACATTTCAAATGCACATGAGAGCCTTGTTACTTCCTCTAAACTCTAGCTTATGCATCAAAAAAATTTTCAGTGTGTCAAAATGCATGAATAATGTTTGAAAATCAATTTTTTGACAAAAGTTAAAGTTGTATTCGACTACATATATGTGTAGCCGAATACATATGAAATCAGTAGCAAAAACTACACATCTGTATTCAACTACAACATGTTGTAGCCGAATACAAACTCAATCCAGTAGCAAAAACTTCATATATGTATTTGACTACAGGATGTCGTAGCCTTATACAAAACCAACTCAGTAGCTAAACTGCACTTATGTATTCGACTACAGTAGGATGTAGCTGAATACAAAATCAAGTCAGTGGAAAAATTCAATCATCTGTATTCGACTAATGGATTTGTATTCGAATATAAGCTTGAAATTTTGAAATAAATCTAAACGTTACAAAAGTGTATTCAACTACACTGAGAATGTAGCCGAATACAGCTGCGAAACAATGCTATTTTTTAGCTCTGATTTATTTTGGATCATTGCGTATGTTCATCAAATTTTCTAGGAATGATTGCCACTGATCTGAAGTGATGTCTAAGGAGTATAAACACTTCCTAGTTTCAGATTTAACTTCATAACCTTAGAACTTTTTTGAGAATGTTTAAGATCCAATAAAAGTCAAACTTTAATATTTCAAGTGCATATTTTACACTGTCATATCATTGCAAAGGTTCTCTGCACTTGAAGTATAATTATATTAGACTGTTATCATTGTACAAGAAAGCATCAACTGTTATACTCTCTTGATTTTAGTCAAAATCATTATTGTAAAATTAATTAAGTTATTGTGTAAGTTGAGGAAAGTGGTGTACTTTCTTCAAGGGTTGTAAACTAAGATAGTGGTGTGCTATCTTAGATAGAGTGTTAGAAGTTTGTAACATAAGTCTTAGAGTTAGACTTGTACTTATTCTAATATTAGTGGAAAATCTCTTGTGGTGTGGAAGAGGACTGGATGTACCATTGGTTGTAAAGGAAACCAGGATAAATTCTATGTGTTCTTTATTTTTCTGACACTTACATTTTACTATATACTAAGTCTCTAAAAATCAGAAAATTTCTAAACACCTAATTCACCACCCCCTCTCTTATGTACGCCTCTGAAGTAACATATATATCCATATGGGTCACTCACCATTAATGTTAACGCATAGAGGTGTATAGGAAAAATACAAGTAGAGTATAATTATATATAGTAGTATTTAACATTTCTTCAAAGATAAATTTATTTTTTACTATTGAATCAATAAGTCTCATCATATTTCATTTAATTTAGTAATATGAATTATTAATTAATAATGAAAACAAATTTATTTATGATGCAAAATTTATCTCATATGTGTACCATAAAATTGGCCCTAAAAATAATGTAATCTCCATGTATTTTTTTTTTAACTAGTGGTATAATTAAAAATAGAGAGAACATAAAGAACACAAAATACATGTATGTAACTACATCTACAAAAGAGAGACATCTCTATGTACTGGTAGGTGAAATTCGTTTTTGGCTGTATATAGAGCTTTCAACACATTGGAATATTCCCCTCTTTAAACAACCTGTGTTATTATTCTCTCATATTTCTTTATACTATTCTCTTTATTTCTAAGTGTATCTTTGGGTACTAGTTATTGAACTTATTTAAGTGATACAAGGCATGGGGATAATTTGTAGTCTTGGATGAATTGTCATCAAATATTTTTTAATGATATTTTAGCACCTAAGTTTACAATATTATAAAAAGTTCGTACACACAATATAAATTTTAATTTTTAATTAGATTCATATTTTCATTATTTTATCTTGAGTTTATAACGTTTTGTAAATTTATATTAAATTCATCACAAATTAAACAATTATAAATTTTGGTGTGATAATTTTTTATAATGTTTTAAATATATATGCAAAAAATAGTTCCAAAATATATGTTGATATGTCAACAAAAACTAAAATTAAAATTGCATGCATGATAATTTTATAATGATTAAATATTGTGATTTTTTTATAAGGACTAAAAATAAATTTTTGATAAATTATAGGAACTAAATCTTATTTAACCCAATAATTTAATATAGGTGAAATATAAATTTTTCCTTTTTTAAAAAAGTATTAATTTTACTTATAATTATTTATTTATTTATTTCAATAGATGTGAGTGTTAAAAGACGAGAAGACAAAATTGTGTATAATTCACACGATGCAAGGTTGCTAGTTTTCATATACTTACTATATCATCTCCATGCATCTTGCAAAACAATGAACATGTCAATGATCAACCTTAATTTGTAAGATTACAATTGAGACGATGTAATCAGAAATCTTCGGAAAACAACCTTACTGCTCAAATTTTGTACAAAAGACACAATTTGTTTCAATTTCAATCTGTTAATTTCTTGAAACTACAACTCCTAGGAGTCACGAATGCTTTAATCAAGACAAACATACAGGCAAGGTTTTAAAATTCGAGGTATATATTCGATATGCAGACTTCTAAATTCATCGAATTCATATATATATATATATATATATATATATATATATATATATATATATTGTTTAAAACAAATATCAATCGGTCACTAAATCAAGAACGTTCTTGGTTTTTAAAGTAAAAACGAAGATTGATTGAAAATAAAACGGATATTGATCGGTCACTAAATCAAGATCGTTCTTGGTTTCAGTTTTTTTGGTTATGGAACTAAACATAATTGAAGCTCTCTAAAATGAACACACATAATTATTAACTCAGTTTAGAGTTAAACTCCTACGTCTGGGGGACTGAATCCGACTTCGAAATATCACTAATATGAAATGAAATGATTACAATAGATTCTACACTCTTTGCTGTAAGTTTTCTGTACACTATGTAAAACTGTCATTTTGCCTTCTTCTTACAACTTGACTTATATACTAGTTGGTTACATTTGAAGAAGTAATTACAACTAATTAACTGAATAACTAAGAGCCCAAAACAGATTGGTTTGTATGTAATCATCCTAAGTTTATCTTCAAAATCTTCTAATTGAGTACCACTTTTAACTATATATATATATATATATATATATATATATATATATATATATATATATATATATATAAATAAAAGTTCTTGAAGTTGTTAAAAATTAATACTATCCAGAAAAACAAGTTAATTTGGGCTTCAAAAAGAATGGATTTGAAGTTCACGAAAACTAAAGTGGAAAATAATGGATTTTTTAAGCTGGACTTTAAGAGTTGGGCCTAATCTTAAAATTATGGTAAAAATGTCAAATAGTACAAAATTTGTCTGAATTCGTAAATTCAACTGCATCAATTTTGTCTTGAATACGAATTTACCAAAATTCGAATCTACAACAGAATTGTTTCGTTTTTATGCACTTAAAAAATGTAAATTCCTTCGGATTTAGGCATTAAAACTTGATTTTGATAACCTTGCACACAAATAAGAGTATTATGAATTACAAATTTAGTTAATCTACTAACACAATTGCTCCATTTTCAAACACTACCATTATGATCACATATATTTATATGTTGATATATAAACAAATGAATCTATTGATCCTGGAATGAGATTGGCATGAAAGCTCCATGAAACCCATATGGAACTCTGCAAGGCATTCCAATTTTGGCAACTGCCTCCCCAGAAAAATTATGTGTGTCAATTATATGAACCTGAAAAAAATGGATACAAAGAAATTAATTATTAAATGTGTTAATAATTAAGTGCTCTAATTTTCAGCAAGAATAATTACAAGAATACAAACTACTAATTAAACATACTTCAGATTTGTTAGTATCTTCATTGTGAACAAAAGTAATGATCCAACCATCATCTTCTTCAACACCTCCATCTCTAGGCACAAAAGCTGACCCATTGCAAAATGTATTCTTCTCAAACATATGGTATTCCATCCTTATAGGTTTATCTTTGTCTATCTGCTTCACAAAATCTAAGTTATCACATTGATAATTGCTACTGAGAAATCATATAAATTACCACTTGGAAAATACTTTCCTAGAATACATCGATTAACCAATGTGAAAAGTCTTCTAAGGCATTAAATACATTTCTATATACCAGAAGACTTTTTGCATTGATTGTAATTTTAATTGATGTAAAAAATATTTTTTCACATCAGTTGTTTAATTGATGTAAAAAGTCTCCATATTTTATAACTGAGGTAGTCTCAATATTAGTGAAAGCTAGTTACAATATTCTCTTACCATCGACAAACAAATGTCAATAGATGATTCTTCAAAGTATAATTTTGCTAAACCTCCTCTGTATTTTGACACATCTAAATAACAGAATAGCAAAACCATGTTATAAAACATCTATGTAAGAAATATGAAAGGCTACTACATTTTACAATTCTTTAGATAAAAAGATTAAACTTATACTCTATTGTTACCTTGAGTAGAGCTTGCAATGGGATCAACTACTTGTGTGAATGCATATCTATGCTTAATACCTACAAAGTTTTCATTTATTGTAGGAAAATCCATATAAACCACTTTGTTACCACAAAGATTTTTCTCATTAACTTCTGCACTTTTCATATTCAATCGCCATTCGTAACAGCGAGAAAAGAACTCGAATTCATTTGAACTCGGGTCAGGTTCAAGAATTAAAGAGTCAAGAGATCTGCAGCCCCTCACTACAACCTGTTGATCCACATTAGACATACTATAAAAAATTTAGTGTAACACTTTTATTCTTATAACTGATAAATGATTTAGAATCTTATATATTATGCAACATTGATGCTTTGTATTAAAGGGATGTTTGGTAGACTAACATGAGACTAACTACTGAGACATACAAATACATTCAATTACTTTTTTTTATTTAAATTATTATGGATGTCTACATATTAAAATTAATGTTGTGTTTGCTATTTGTATATGTGTTAGTGCTTCGTAATTTGTGTATTTCTTTCATATTAACAACTTCTTACCTCATCTCCTTCCTCAAAAGAATTGATAATGTGAAAGGTGCAGTTAGGTTCCACCTCAAACCATTTGATTGAGTTAGCATTACCATAGCGTGGCATTACTCCAATCCTTGCATATTCTTTCTTGTTATACTTTATTAATCTACATGGAAACAAGAGATTATGTGTCACATAAATTATATATATCCTTATATAAAATTAAATTGAAGACATTTAGTTCATAAGAACTCACGGTCATCCTTTTATAAGTCTGTTTAAATCAATGGTCAGTGGAAAATCTATTATCACATTGTACCTGAAAAAAATCTTATAAAAATTTATATTTTATAATACAATTTTCACTCTAAAGTTAAGTAGTTTTAGATTAAGATCTGTTTGTATTGATTTATTAGAGTTTATTTGTTAATAGAATGACTTATGAAATTGTTACAAAAGAGTTTATGAAAAAACATCTATAAATTGTTTTCGGTTTATTTTCATAACATCTCTAAGATAACTTATAAAAACAATTTATATAAAAATAATTTAATTTAATTTTATCTTTTGATAGAAATAGGTGATAAATATATAATTATATGATAGAATAACTCCAAGTCAGCATAATTATCAAGAATGTTACCTTTGTGTAACACCCATGTCATGGACAAGACTGCACCTGTTTAGTTTGAGATCAACTTTATGAACCAACTTTTTGCCATCAGCTGAAAGAAAAAAAAAAGGAAAAGAAAAATATCAAAGTCTCATCAGAGATATTATGCATTATTGGAAGTAAGTAATAAATTTTAAACAAACTTATTTTTGTTCAATTTCCATTTTCTTTTACAAAGCATAAGAACATACCTGAAATAATTCCAACAGCAACAAAAGGTTTAGTTGGTTCCACACCAAATGTAACTAGCTCCCCTGTACTTGGAGCTTTCTGTGATGGTACATAAAAAATAATTTGAATGTGAACAAAACAAAAAATGTGGATTTGAAAATATATTAATAACTAAAAAAACCTTTGGATGGCTGGTAAAGGGTCGATTCCAAGCTGCACTTAGGTCCCAATTTTTTAAAGTTTTTAGGGAAAAAATATCAATCTCTTGTGGCATGTCACTTTCAGCAATTGAGTAAAACTTCCCTGAATGTTCAAAGACATTGGTGTTGCTAATGTATCTGTTTACTTTGCCAGATCTCAACTGTTAATTAATCCACAAAATGAGTTCATAATACCATCTTTAGCTAGCTAAGATGTGTGTCCAAAATCACTTGTTAGTTTAAATGTTAACTAATGCATCTATTTCAATCACTAACATCAACGCGTCGACATCAGTAATAATTTGAAAAAGGAGAAAACTATATACGTCGGTGTCTTGTAGAATAGCAACTGATTCGAAAGAATTTTAAAAAATAAAAACTCAAAGAGAACACACGACATTTGATGACGGAGTTTGATTCATTGTGTCTATGTCTTCTACTACAGAGTGGCTGTAGCAAGTTACTATTATATTCAAACTTATGATTATATATTGTGTCGCGGGGTGCTTTGCCCCTCACAACCCAATTGAAGTTTGGGCAATTTGGTTTCGCTCAAACGACTTATCTATTTATCATTAGCTATGAGTCATACGCAATTGTGTCCAATATCAACATATGTTAGTTACCAGACACACTCCTCAAAGTATCGGTGATTGCATCATTGTTCATTAAAAGTGCTAAACATGAAATGAAAATACAAAGCATGAAGCATTCCTTCTCCTTCCACCCAAATGTGACTTGAGCTACCAAATATTGAATTTGTTGATTTCAGTCCTCCAAATAGTGGATTTGGTCCTGCACATTATATATAAATAATATATGTACCCATTAGCAATATATATATTTATATTTATATTCCAATATATATATTTAGAGGCAATATTCCATTTCTCACCATTTCTAATGTAGACACCCTCTGGAAAATCACTACGAATGTGTCCTTGGATCCTACTCACAACAATGGCTTCTCCCAACTCCTCTACCGGAGCAAAATTACTCTGCACATTCAACTGCTAATGAGTTGAACACAATTCAAAGGTAAGGTTTCGCGTGTGTTTGGTTCTTTCATGATTAAAAGTGATGCTTATTAAATTATGTTTTTTTTTTTAATAATTTGGATCAAAATTGCTTTTAGATCAAAAACCGTTAATTCTCAAAATGAGTTTTAATTATATTTAAAACTAGATGTTTCATTTAATAAATTAAACATTTTCAAAGTTGAGCTAGGATATAAGTTTTACACTTTTTTTCTATAGATTCCTTCTATAGAATATAATCTTATTCAAGACGTGTCAGACATTAAATATAAGTATTTGGTAGACTTAAACTTGGATTTTCGATGTCGTGAGAAGACAATATTTCATTTTTTTATATATAATTATTAATATTTACTTTGCTTTATTAAATTTAACATAGCGGTATAAAAATCAGTACAAAACCAATATATTGGGTTTTTTTGTGGATATATTATTCACTAATTAAATTTAACATAATTGTATAAAAATCTGAAAAAAGCAATATATTGGGTTTTTTTTATATATTATTCATTAATGTAAATTGATATTGATATATTATTCAGGAACATTTTTTAATTGGATTATATATCATATTAATTAACAAATTACTTTTTCACTTTAAATTAAAATAATAAATGTGTTGGGCCTTTGTAATTTAAAGTGCATTACATTTATATTAAAACAAAAGATCCATTACAAATTTTCCCTTCCTCGGTCAAGAAAAAAATTCTTCTTCTTTTCTAACTTAGAGAAAAGTACCGTAAAAACACCAACAGGTGAGTTTAGGAAGGCACAGGGAGTTGAAAATCAAATTTATTTGATTCATTTTGTAAGTTTTGTTCTCAGATAAATTTATATTTTAGAAATTTCCAATGAGTTTTTGTTTTAAGTGTACTTTTATAATCTTCTTTTTTCCTCAAAAGTGACATATCATTGGAAAGGGTAAAGATGAGAAATTATGACATATCATGCTTTCTTTTTTGTTTATAATGGAGAATCCATATTCCGTCAAAAGTGAGAAACTATTGGGAGTAGCTACCAGGAGTAATTTTGGTTAAATATGTTTTTAATTTTTATAAAATTTTAATATTTTAATTTTTATAAAATAAAAATATAATTGTTGACAAATAGATTTATTACAAAATAATAAAAATTGATCACAAAATAATAAAAATATGTATTATAAAAATAAATAAAAAGGATGTGCTATAGAAAGACATATACTACTAATTAATGGTTACCTTAACTATAGACAAGAGAGGAATATTGTTGAAGTGACGAGAATTGTTAGAGACATAGGAGGGTTCTTTCTGAATGCAGCAATTTACTTTAAATAATGCATTATTATTATTATTATTATTATTATTATTATTATTATTATTATTATTATTATTATTATTATTATTATTATTATTATTATTATTATTATTATTATTATTATTATTATTATTATTATTATTATTATTATTATTATTATTATTATTATTATTATTATTATTATTATTATTATTATTATTATTATTATTATTATTATTATTATTATTATTATTATTATTATTATTATTATTATTATTATTATTATTATTATTATTATTATTATTATTATTATTATTATTATTATTATTATTATTATTATTATTATTATTATTATTATTATTATTATTATTATTATTATTATTATTATTATTATTATTATTATTATTATTATTATTATTATTATTATTATATGAAGTGGCCATAGCCGTAGGGGTGAGGGTTTAATTAGCAGGTTAGTGTATCATATTCGGTTTTATAAGGTTGGTGGGGGTTCTCAGCACCTCAACAATAGGAGAGCATAATATGATTGATGCCGAAAACTAACTTTTAAAAATGTTATTTATCTAAATTAATATATATTATTGAAAGTGTGTTTTCAATAATGTATTTTAAATTTTATGAATAAATTAAGGGGTTGTATCAAAAATCACCTATCAATATGGGTCACTCACCATTAAGTCAAAGTCAAAATATATAAAAAATATTTAAGTAGATAATAAGGACTAATAATGCGACACTTCTATA
Organism: Cicer cuneatum; assembly: GCA_037974295.1. Classification (NCBI taxonomy): domain Eukaryota; kingdom Viridiplantae; phylum Streptophyta; class Magnoliopsida; order Fabales; family Fabaceae; genus Cicer; species Cicer cuneatum. The sequence goes on from JBBPBO010000004.1 coordinate 76,835,222, forward strand.
TTTTTTATTTATTTTTGCATATTAAAAATTAATGCAATATAGTTGATTTTAGCTAATAGTGCATGAGTAAAAATAAAAAAGCTAAGAGTCTAGAGTAGAGTATAGACTCCTCTTTTAGTTTGGGTTAAACCTGTTCATTTGGAAAAAGAAGATAGAAGAAGAAAAAATATATTTTATTTAATATGTATAAATAAAATAGTCTTACTTTAAACATATATTTTCTATAAAACTACAAGAAATTTTCATTATTACGGCATTTGTTTGGATTGCGACCATTCCTGAATAACTACACTAATCACGAAATTGGGACGGTTCCAGCGGGGTTGACTTATTCCTCGAAATCGAAAATAAAGATAAGAGCGAAGAGCAGGCAAAGTGAGAAGAAGTGAAGAGAGCCTAACATTACCAATCACATTTCTCATCGCCGTCAGATTCGACTCATCACGATGGGCTCACATCTCTGCAAATCCGCTTCTAGAACCACGAGGTCTCTTCTCTCCGCTTCTTTTCACTCTCGTAAGTTCCATTCTCTCTTTTCAGATTCATTTTTAAATTATCATAATGTCTTTTGATGTATATTACCAAATATTTTTAGATTTCAATTTTTTTGATAAAATCTTCATTATTTTTCACAGAAGGATGCGCCGTTGCGGCTGCTGCAGCAGTTTCATCCATCACAAAACTTCCGTTGGTTGCTTCAAATTACGGAAGTACCGGTTCTGGAAATGGATCCACCGCCTCCTGGATTTCGGGAGCTCTCGCTCTTCCCGCTGTCGTCCTTTAAAGAAAACAAAAATCAGTCATGCGTCTCATTTTCACAATCCGGCGTTGTCTTCGTTTTCCAGTCTCGCCTTAAGCAAAACCCTAAAATTTCCCAAAACCCACAAATCTAACAAACTCCCATTGTTGAAGAAAAACGAAATCCAACCCTGAAGAAAAACTACATCACCTCTGTCAAAGAAGGAAACGATATCAGCTCTTGCAAACTCTCAATTTTCCACCTTTGTCTCCGACACGGTGCAGAGCAACACTTTTGTGACGGCTTAACCCAATATCTGGTTTGTAAGTAACCCTATAACTAACAACAATTTTGTGGCTTGTTTGAATCTATTAACTTGAATGATTTGTGTTTTTTTTTGTTTACATCTCTAATTTGTCTCCTTTCTAATCCCAATTCTACTGGTTTCTATAGTTACTGTGTATTATTTTGATTACAATGCAATTCTTGTGTAGTCTTTGCATTCTTGTAAATTAAAAATCAACTTCAGTTGATTAGAGGTTTATATATATGACCATGGAATTTTTTTGTTGTGTTCATTTTCTAGTTGATTTTTAGTTTACAAGAATACAGTGTTGCATTTTTTCTGGTTTGGAAGAATGCCTTCATAGCTAATTTCAAACTCACTGATGATGAAATTGATTTTGTTAGACAAAGTTTGTCTACTGCTTGTGAGGTAAACCAAATTGTGTTTTGTGTTCCTCACCCTAGCTATTACTTCCTTGTTTATAATGTTGATAGTTATGCTGATTGAACACGGGGAAAGGATTGGAATTTTGTAGTATCGTGAATCCAGTTGTAACATTGACAATTTTTCAATAATGGGAAATAATATGGTGATAAAGAAAGCTGAAATTAGATGGCTCCAATTAATTTGGGGATAGAAACTATCGATATATGGATTGCAAATGTTTAGAGTTGGGAAGATTTGCTAAAATACATGTGCTTATTAAAAGTGCTCGTTGAGTTGGAAACAACCTCAGATGTAGAAGCTACTTTGTATTTATTATGCTTCTTAAGAACACAATATTGTTGGTTTTTCTTTTTTCCTTCTTTGTGCTTAGGTTTTTATCATTGATACAAATTTGTTAGCATGTTCAACTAAATGTCCCTGAAACTAACTTTAAACAAACTAAATGACAGAATTAAAGAGTCAAGTACCTAGTTCAAGGGGAATTTGTCTTTTTTATACAATCTTGTTAATTGTTACTTGTTTATTTTAAAATAGCTTTGGACCAAGTGTAAATATGAGATAATATGGTTGGTAATCGGATTTTCTGTGATAATGTGGAAAATATGGTTGACTGCTCTGATGTTGAGGTGTACGCTATTCCTGAGGGATCGATTGTTTTTCCTAAGATACCCCTGCTTAGAGTTGAAGGTCCAATTGCTGTGAGTACTTGCCATCATTAATTCTCTCTTTTAATGTTGATTTGTTTTAAAGATGACCTATTTCTTACATTAAAGTGACTGTTATATTATTCAGGTTGTTCAATTGCTGGAACCTTTTGTGAATCTAATAAATTTTGCATCATTAGTTTCTACTAATGTTGCAAGGCACTGCAATGTTGCTGGAAAATCCAAAACTTTACTTGAGTTTGGACTACAAAGGGCTCAGGTTACAGTCTTTTGAAATACTTTTTATGAGTAAAATTAGGTACTTACCTCCTTTAATTTTCATAAAAAGAAACTCTCTCATTTTGAATGTAGGGGCCTGATGGTGTAGTAGGAGCATCAAAGTGCTGTTATATTGGTGGATTTGACGCAACAAGGTATTATCCATCAAACAATCTTTTTTACTATTGATTTAGATGGCAGGGCATAGTTTGTATGAAATGGCATGTAATCCTACTTTTCAGGATTTGAGTGTAATTCCTGTTAGTTTGTACATTGTAAAAAAACTCCCTCGTGTTAGGTGTTTTTGGCTATGGTTCAAATGATCGTTGTAAATCCATAATCACTGGTCAAAAGTTAGTAGTTCAGACAGCAGAGCTAAATCAGTTTACGCCATCTTTATGTTTATTTAGTAAACTCAAAACACAAAAATATTATGAATGGTTTCAATGACAACTGAACTCTAATGGCATGCTAAACCTTGTATGGGTTACCCAAGTAAACCTCATACTACCCAGACAAAAAACTTGAACATAAAAAATTAAAGCAATGCTACATTAGGAAATAGAATCCTAAATCAACTAGGAATAAGATATGCAACTCAAACAAGAAACAACCAAACTTAAAAATGTGTGTTCATTATTCACTATCAATTACAATTTGCAAGTTTTGATTAACTTAGTTAATGCTGCATATTTTCAGGTCTTGCTTGTAGTTTCTTTGGCGTTCTCTTCTTCTTCCGAGAAATGCTCGCTACACAAGGTATAGTAGTTTCCCTCAAATATTGTTTTAAGTGCAATATCATTGGTGTAATTTACTGGTTGTTTGTTCCCCTTCATTTATAATTGGCTTAAAAGATCTACAATAAAGAAAGCATTGGTTGTAGGTGATCTCATGTTGTATTTTGCCTCTGAATGATTTTAAGGCATATAAGCTGCATTATCTAGGTTTGGGAAGAATAGTTGATATACTTTAATTACATTTCCTAATTTCCGGATGTGGATTTTCCAGGACAGTCGGTCAAAGTTGCAGAAGCAAGCGATTCAAATGCTAGGCCAAGTCATCATATATTTGAAATCCTAGTGGGCATCTTTTCATCGATAATTGGTGGAACTAGTTACTGCTCTGGTTTTCTTCTTCTCTCTGTTAATTTCTATTTTGCTTATAGATAATTGTTAGATATTTGTGCTACCAGGATTTCGGTCAATTTTAATTATGCTTGTACTTGGTATTATGGCCTTCTTTGCTGAGGTGCAACTCTAAGCTGATTATGACAGTTTGCATGTTTTGGTAAAATTTGAAAGAGACATGATAGTTAGAATACCATAGGGTGTAATGAATTACTTGATCTTGGTCTTAGTTTCTACATGGTTCTACAGGTCTTGTTAGCACGAGGACTACAACTTGAGAGGATGGGTAAAGTTGCCAACATCCAGTACATTGAGGTAACCTCACTGTACAGCTATTTCCTGGATGTTCTCTTTTCATTTGTCATTTTAATTTTGATTACTTAGGTTCTATGTAGTATTTGAGAACCTAACTAGTTGGTTAATCATCAGCGAAGTTTGCATTTTGTCACTAGCATGTAATATCATCTTCATATCACTTAATTATCATCTTCATATCACTTAATTATCCTGGCTTTCTGTGATCTTCATATATTTCAGAATGTGAAACAAGACAGAAGAATTTGGCTCCTTTAGGAATGGCAACAATGAAGAAACTTTTGGTGCTAGATAGTGCTAAAGAGGCATTGGTGAATAATCCAAAGGGTGTTGAAAGTTTGGTGAAAATGGTTTTCAAGGTTTGTAATCAAGAGTGTAGTGAGAGTGCTGTTGGGATACTTTCAATTGTTTGTTGTGATTTTGGGAGTGCAAGAGAGGAAGCTATTGGAGCTGGTGTTTTGACTCAGTTGTTCTTCTGCAGAGTCAGTGTGGTACTAAAACTAAAACTAAGGCTAGAATGTTGCTTAAGTTGCTCAGATCTAAGTGGAGTGAGAAATCAATGCAGATCTAGTGTAGATAGGTTCTACTAAAATGTGAATAATAATATTAGTCTTATTGTTCAGTATTTCAGTTATTTAATTGTTGTATTTAAATTATGTGGATGATATTAATTTATAAATATTTTTTATTTTAATTAATAAAAATTTGTATAATAATTTTTTAATTTAAATTATTAAGATTGCGACGGTTCATAACTGTCGCAATGTGTTGGATCAAATTTTGTTCGAAATGAATATAGCGACAGAGCGACGGTTGATAACTATTGCGAAATTTCAAAAAAAAAAATTTAACGTGTTTTGCGACAATTTAAACCGTCGCACTAAAAGGAATATTGAGGCGGTTGAAACGATGGTTTTCAAAACCGTCGCAAAAAACGTCTCGCAACGCACGAATCTACAACAGTTGACGAATCGTCGCAAACTCACATTGGGGGCGGTTGTAACCGCCGCAAAGGCCATCAAAAACCTTCGCAATATATATTATTGAAAGTGTGTTTTTAATAATGTATTTTAAATTTTATGAATAAATTAAGGGGTTGTATCAAAAATCACCTATCAATATGGGTCACTCACCATTAAGTCAAAGTCAAAATATATAGAAAATATTTAAGTAGATAATAAGGACTAATAATGCGACACTTCTATATTTTTTATTTTTGCATATTAAAAATTAATGCAATATAGTTGATTTTAGCTAATAGTGCATGAGTAAAAATAAAAAAGCTAAGAGTCTAGAGTAGAGTATAGACTCCTCTTTTAGTTTGGGTTAGAGACTGTTCATTTGGAAAAAGAAGATAGAAGAAGAAAAAATATATTTTATTTAATATGTATAAATAAAATAGTCTTACTTTAAACATATATTTTCTATTACTAAATCACTAAATTTATTATATCTCATTAAATTTAATGTGATTTTTTTAACCAGTGATGTGTTAAATAACAGAGAGAACATAAAGAAGACAAGATACATGTAAAATATAAAAGGCATAATAAACATGTGTTTGAATGACTACACCTACAAAAGAGAGGCATCTCTATGCACTGGTAGGTGAAATCCGTTTTTGGATGTATATAGAGCTTTCAACACATTGGAATATTCCTCTTTAAACAAATTGTGTTTCTCCTTTATTATTCTCTCTATTTTTTATTCTCACTATTTCTAAGTGTACCTTTGGATACCAGTTATTGTATATACGTTTAATAAAAAATATAATGTAATACAATATATCTCAATATCAAATAAAAGATAATGCATGTTTTTTTAGCAAATTATTGATACAATATGACAGATAGTTAATATTAGTTTATATATTTTATGTTTTGTCTATAATAAACATTGCAGAGTAAAAAATATCAAATCTGCTGGTTTGATTAAAAAGACAAACTGTGTTATTAAAGAAAATTTGTTAGTTGTGTGACATTTGTACAATTATTATGTATTCAGTTTTACTCTTGTTGAAATGTCATCGAATATTTTTTAATGATTTTTTAACTGTCGTATTTACAATATTATGAAAAGTTATTCCACAAAATATTAATAAAAATATCTCAACAAACATGTAACATATTATTATTATATGGATTAAAATCAGATTAACTTTCTGTATTGTAAGGATTAAAAGAAATATTAACCCAAATTTTAATTAGCATTCATAAAAGTTAGAAAGTAGCACAAGATGTGCCCAACAATAGCAAATTAGTATTAAGTATGTTTTCAAGATACTAAAATAAAATAAAAAATGACCATATATTACATATAACAAAAAGATAAATTCTCTTTAAAGAAATTATCAAGCTAAGACGACAAACACCTCCCAATTTAACCGTCAATGGATTAATAGGTGTTGGTGACATATTATTCTCACAATTAGCCAAATTATTCAGAAACTTCATGGATGGTGGAAATTTTGGCATTAAAAGAAGCTTATTGCTAAAAAGAAACCTACTGATAAAAATTAGATGCATGCATGAGTCTAATAATGTATTGCATGTATTATGTCACATAAAAGTGTATAATCTATGTCACTTTATGCTTAGTCAATAAATAAAAGGATGAAAATATTTCCCTTAATTACCATGTTTTTCACTTTTGTCCTTAGATATTGTATTGCAACTATCACTTATATGTATTCTCATATTTAATGAAGAAGAAAAAAAGTACCACAGTTTCATGTCTTGTTATTTTGTTCAATTGAGTGCTTTAACTTTAATTATTAATTATGTCATGTTATATACTTAAATTCAATTGTAATTAAATTACTACAAAAAGACAAGAAATAATAAATGAAGAAATCTTTAAGAACTAAGTACTATAATAAATAAAAGTATATTACAGGTGTTTGCGATGTGATTTCCACTGATTTTTAGGTAAAATATACATTTGATATAAAGATAAAATCACATATTTTTTCGATTTGGGAAACACGTTTTAAAAAAATATTAATTGATTCAATCCAATTCCAAGCGGTTTAATTTGAATTATTTTTTAATATCCAAATTACTACTATAAAATATATTAACATAATTAATAAAAGAATATTAATATTAACATTTTAAACACATGACAAAATAATAGGTATGATAGAAAATGTAACATAAAATATACTAGTAAAATGTAACATTATAGAATAATAATGATCGATTATATTTGAAATATATGAAATAGCAGACAAATAGATTAAATTAAACTAATAAATATTATTAGAAAAAATTAAAAACAACATACAATATAAATGGAATATATCATATATTCATACTACTAAAAAATTAAAAACTATTAAAATTTATGTGCTTTGGATAGGTAAAGGAATTCAAAATTTATTTATGATTTGTTTGGATTTGTTAATTTGAGTTTATTTATTTATATAAACATTCATGAGACTGTTTTGGAGAATTTTTGAATTTTTAAATATGACATGTTTATAAACTATTTTTAGATTATTTTCATAAGCTTTTTAAGATAGCTTATGAAAACAACTTCTAACTTTTATCAAAACCGTTTGATTTTATGTTATCATTTGTTTTCTTGAAGGAAATATTTGTATAATTTACTTGTTGAATATAAGGTTAAATAAGATTTTAGTTCCTATAAAATTTAAGCATTATGTTTTGAGTCTCTGGAAAAGAATTGTTAATATTTCAGTCCCTTGAATTTTTTAATTTTTACTTTTGGTAATTATTTTTATATCAACTCATGTGTACCTTTCAAAAAATTTCAATTATTTTTTGTATGAATGTTAGAAAATTATACGAATTTCTCACTTAAAAATTTAAAATTTTTTAACAAAAGATTAATTCAAGAGAAAATTTTAAACGTCAAAAACTTAAAAATTTATATTTAATTCATCTCTTATTATAATTGTTTCATATATTATCAAGATTCGTTAAGATCAACGTTAACCGTGTAATTATATATAAGACAATATAATCTTTTAATACAACAACTGATTTTGAAAAATATTTATCTAACACAACAATATTATTTTATGAATAATTCATTGAGTATAATTTGATTTCTCTCAACAATTAATATATTAATAAAATTTAAATATTAAAATAATAATGATTGATTATGTTTAAAATAATAATAAAAATAGATTAAATTAAATTAATAAATATTATTAAAAAAATAAAATCAACAAATAATATATAAATGAAATATATCGTATTAATAAAAATAAAGTGGGAAAAGCATTGTGCCTAATGTGGTGAATTGCACGTTACTCTCTCGTTTATTAATTTGAGTATATTACACCCTACTCTACCATTAAGTATTGCAATTCTCCGTTTAACTTAATTTTTAAATCAACTTTACCGAAAATGAAATTAAAAGGTTACAATTAGACAAAAAAAAATAAAAAGAAGATAAATATATCCTAGTCTTAAGAGGACACCAAGTGAAGGAAAATAAATTTTTATTATTTGAATGGTAATTGATCATGAATCAATAATAAAAAAACTGTGCAAACCATTATGTCAAATGCATGCAATAGAGAAAGTGGGGTGAAATATCTAAATAATATTGCCTCCTTACTTTTTAGGCATTAGGAGGAGCCGGGTAGAGTTTGGATAAGGTAATATAGTACCGTTTTCCATACTCGTATTTTAAAAAAAAATACTCATACTCATGACAACATTCTTGTGGATATCAACTTTAATATCAGTATTCTTGCTCTTTGTTTATTTAAGTGACCGTACCCGTATCTATTATCTTCACTTTAACAAAAATAAATAGATAAATAAATGTTATTGTTTTAATAAAATTTAAAAAAATTTCAAATATCTTAAATTAAAATCATAAAATATTACAAAACAAAATATTTTATATCTCAAAACATCCAAAGCATATCAAATTATCACACATTACTACAATAATCGTCAAAACATCCCAAATAATATTTTATGAAGTTGCAAGTCTTTGGGCGGTATTCTATGAGATCTGTAAAAAAATTGATATGAGTAGAGCATCATGTAGTTTTATATGTGTATAGGGAATTAAATTTATTTTTCCAATTTTTTTAATTATTAAAATTGCACTTTTTTTTATTAATGGCCCAATTTTAAAGATTAAAACAAGATCTTCAAAATCTATTACTAGCATATTCTCGTGATAATTTATTTTTATGTTTATTTTTCAAAAAGATTCGAAAATTAAGAAATGGAGGATCTAAATTCATTGATTTGCTTGGAGTAAAAAGGACAAGTAGAAAGACATGAGATAGTAGATAGAGATTGAAGGGGGAGATAAAGATGCACAAGAGACTAGAAAGATATATGTGTATTTAAAAAAAATCATGAAAGGTAATAATTATTAATGGATGACCTAAATTCATTGATTTGCTTGACTTTTTTTAACTTTTTCCATTAAAGTTAACAGCAAAATTACATGAAAGGTAATAGTTATTAATGTTAAATTAGGGGGTAAAATAATTAAATAAATGAGTTGAAAATGCAATGAACCTCTTAAATGATGATGCATGGTAAAGTGCTATTGACCCAAAATTAAATTTTATTTCCCGAACATTTTAAAAAAATAAATTTAGTTATTATAATTTTTTAGATAATCGGAAGTAGTTTTTTTTTATTTTAAAAAAAGATTTATTTAACTATAATTTAGAAATTAAATATATCGATATATTTTAAATTAATGTATTTATAGTATAATTTTTTAGAATTATTTTATAAATAAATAAATGTCTCTCTTGATTTTGCAAATTTTGGACCGTGATTAGATTTGGACAACTGAACTAAAGGATTTTTTAATTTCGTTAAAATATAAAATAATTTTCTTTGTTATAAAATATAACTATAAAGTTTATGGTTCAAAATTTGTAAAATTGTTTAAATTTCCTTTTTATTAGTTTTTTTATATTGCGCTTAATTGTGCTAATAAATGTGTTTATAATTTTGTAAAGATAAATTATACCAAATAAAAAAATCTAATATAATATTAGAGTGATTGTTCACCAATCTTTTATAAAAATGATTGTTACTAGAAGATAGTGAATTTTTGTGAGTGTTATTTATCTAAAAATATACTACTTATATTGTGTGTTTGGTAATGTACTATTTGACTTTCTATAAACAAATTGAAGAGTTGTATGAACAATTATCTAACATTAGAGTTTGAATATCCATATGGGTGCATAGGCATAAAGGTGTATGGGATTTATTAATTAATAATGAAAAAAATTGATGTATGATGCAAAATTTATCTCACATGTATATCATAAAATTGGCCCTAAAAGTAATATAATTTTCATGTGATTTTTTTAACTAGTGGTGTAATTAATAAGTATTAGTAAATTTTTTGAATTAAATTAAAAAATTTTAGTTAAATCAAGTTTACGGAGATTTTTCTGTTTTATAGAAGGAAAAAAATTTAAAATGTTTCTTTTAATTTTTGAAAAATGTGATATGCTAAATTAATTATAAAAGTTATTTTTTTAAAAATAAATTTTCTTTATCCACTGTGAAATTTGTTAAAAAAATCTAGTATAAATTATTATATATGTTATTTTGGAGTGCAGGGTGTCACAAATATTACAATGACAAAATATAAATATTTATTATTATATGGATTAAAACCATATTAACTCTATGTATTGTATTATTGGAACTAAAAGTAATATGAACCCAAATTTTAATTAGCATTCATAAAAGTAATTAGAAAGTAGCACAAGGTGTGCCCAACAATAGCAAATTAGTATCTAAGTTTGTTTTCAAAAGATTACAATAAAAAAAAAAACTGTATTTCATATGGACCAAAAACATCTAAGTTTGTTGTCAGAATCTAAAAAACACATTTACCTAGCTAAAAGGACAAACACATCCCATTTTAACCCTTCAATGGATTAATAGGTGTTGGTGACCTATTATTCTCACATTTAGCCAAATTATATCAAATTATATATATATAAATTTTCTTGTTATATTTATTTTGTTACATACATGATCACTATAAATATTTACAGATTATATTCATGTTTCGAACAATTCAACTCTTTTTTAAGCAAGAATGAAAATTAAGTCTTGTATTTTCGTGTTTTTCTATTGTGCAATAATTTTTATCTCTATTAATGCGGAAATTGAAGCAACCAAAAATGAAAAACAATGTAAATAAATAAATTGCACATATAATAGTTTTGTTCTTTTATTATATATATATATATATAATAATAATAATAATAATAATAATAATAATAATAAAAAGTGTTTGTTGATTTGCAGCTAGTGTTACAAAAGAATCGAAAGTAATCGATGCAGGCTTGAGACATGATGGCAAGCTTATTGGAATGGGAATTTTTAAACTCAATCATGGAGGTAAAAAAGGTGGCAATTATCAAAACAATAAAAAAGATGTCGCTGATCAAAACAAGGAAAAAGATACGGCTGATCAAACAAATGAAAAAGGAGAGACAACAAAAAAAAGAGAAAGACGTGGGCCTATGAAACTTCACTGATATTAGATGCATTATGTCACATAAAAGCGTATAATCTATATCACTTTATGCTTAGTCAATAAATAAAAGGATCAACATGTTTCCCTTAATTACCATGTCTTTCACTTGTGTCTTTAGATATTGTATTGTAACTACCACTTATATGTATTCTCATATTTAATGAAAGAAAAAAATAAATAAGAAGTACCACAATTTCATGTCTTGTAATTTTGTTCAAGTGACTACTTTAACTTTAACCATTATGTCATGTTATATACTTAAATTCAATTGTGATTAAATTATTATAAAAAGATAATCAGCATGTTCATGCTATTTTCTAGAAATAACAAATGAAGAAATCTTTAAGAACTAAGTACAATAATAGGTACTATATTCACCCAATTTTAATAAAAGAAATGATATACACATTACAGGTGTTTGTGATGTGATTTCGGTCGGTTTTTAGGCAAAAAAAATATATATTTGATATAAAGATAAAATCACATATTTTTACATTTCAATTTGGAAGACACGTTTTAAAAAAATATTATTTGATTCAATTCAATTACAAACGGTTTAATTTGAATGGTTTTTTAATATCCAAATTACTACTATAAAATATATTAATATAATTAATAAAAAAATATTAATATACATATTTTAAACACACGACAAAATAATAGGTATGATAGAAAATGTAACATAAAATATACTAGTAAAATGTAACATTATAGAATAATAATGATCAATTATATTTGAAATATATGAAATAGCAAACAAATAGATAAAATTAAACTAATAAATATTATTAGAAAAAATTAAAAACAACATATAATATATAAATGGAATATATCATATATTCATACTAATAAAAAAATTAAAAACTATTAAAATTGATGTATGTGGTTTGGATCGGTAAAAGGAATTCAAAATTTATTTATGATTTGTTTGGATTTGTTAATTTGAGTTTATTTATTTATATAAACATTCATGAGACTGTTTTGGAGAATTTTTTAAAATAACTTATGGCATGTTTATAAACTATTTTTATATTATTTTCATAAACTATTTAAGATAGTTTATGAAAATATCTTTTAACTTTTATGAAAACAATTTGATTTTATGCTATCATTTGTTTTCTAAAAGGAAATATTTGTATATTTTACTTGTTGAATATAAGGTTAAATAAGATTTTAGTTCCTATAAAATTTAAGCATTATGTTTTGAGTCTCTGTAAAAGAATTGTTAACATTTTAGTCCCTTGAATTTTTTAATTTTCACTTTTGGTAATTACTCTTATATCAACTCACATGTACCTTTAAAAAAATTTCAAATTATTTTTTGTATAAATGTTAGAAACATTATACGAATTTCTCACTTAAAAATTTAAAATTTTTTAACAAAAGATTAATTAAAGAGAAAATTTTAAACAACAAAAGCTTAAAAATTTGTATTTTATTCATCTCTTATTATAATTGTTTCATATGTCATCAAGATTCATTAAGATCAACGTTAATTGTGTAGTTGTATATAAAATATATGATTTAATATTTTAATCCAAGGTTTGATTTTCCAAAATATTTATCTAGCACAATACTTTTGAATGATTGTAATTCATTGGGTGTAATTTGATATCTCCTTATCAAATAATATATTAATAAAATTTACATATTAAAGTAATAATCATCGATGAAATTTGAAATAGTAAAAACAAAATAGATTAAATTAATAAGTCTTATTAAAAAAAATAAAATCAACAAATAATATATAAATGAAATATATGGTATTAATAAAATAAAATAAAAAGTGGGAAACGCATTTCGTCCCCCTATGTTGAATTGAAAGTTGCTCCATAATTTATTAATTTTAGTATATTGCACCCTAGTCTAACTTTAAGGGTCCCTTTGATAAGGAGACATAGATATAAAGCTAGATAAGGATAAAATAATATATGATAGGTTAATGATAGAATAAATATTATCATATCATGTGTTTGATACATGATAACATTTTATTTTGTGATGCATTTGATATACATATCATCATGATATAATATAATATATGTTATATTTAAATAAAAAATTACCATCATGAACAATTACATATTAGTTATTATAATTAACTTATTATAATTTAAATATTATAAAATAACAAAAAAATTAAAATAAGTAATGAAATAATGTTATATTAAAACTATTCATTGACACTACTAAATAAACAATTTCAATTTTAAAAACAAAATCACGAGTAACAAAATAATTATATTTTATTTGTAAAAATATAGATAAAGAT
>JBBPBO010000004.1:76848974-76982302 GCA_037974295.1 Cicer cuneatum
GTGTGTGTGTGTGTGTGTAAAAGGCAAGAATATCTTGTAAAAAAATTATATTTATTTTAAAATTTTAATTAACTTTCATATTTTTATAATTGTCAATATTAATTTATTAAATTTTATAAAAAGACAAAACTATCCTTGTGTAAAATCATAAACATTTTTTCAATTAATTATTAATATTTTATTTTTAAGTTTAATATTAAATTCTATTTGATTAGATTTACATTTTTATATTTTAGATTATATTTTATAAATAATTTTATATTTATATTTTATTATATTTCAATATATATTGTAAATTATATTTTATAAGGGCAATTGAGTATATTATTGTTTTTATCTTATCATGCTGGTTTCTAACTCAACTCATACTCAAGATAGAAATTTCAACTAAAAAGATAGTATATGATAGAATTATGGATTAACTTATCATATCTTGTTGGTTCATCAAACACTAAATTCAAACATAATATGATAACTTATTCTTATCATGTCTCTTATCTTGTCTATCAAACAACACTAGTGTAATTAAATCTTATTAGATCGGTTCCTATGTACATGTTATATCAGTTACTTGTCTGAACTAACATCAAGCGTTGTAATAAATAATTAATTATAAAATCGGCTAAAATGATAAATGTAACAAGTCAAATTTGAAATCAATTTATTACATCGGTTAAATTTGAACTAATATAATAAGTCATATTTAAAATTGATTTATTACATCAGTTAAATTTGAACCAATATAGGATAATGGGGATGGTGAATATTAAGCTCTAGACTATATGTTAGACTATTGTATCATGCTATGAACCAACTATTCTAAAAGCTTAAAAGCCATTTGTTGTGAAAGTGGGTCGGGGCTGAATTGTTGTATTGTTAATTGCTATCCCCGCTATTTAATAACGCGGCTGGGATAGCAGGTCGCAATGATAGCGGGATTCGTGGTCGGGAGCACAGCTACCGTCGAACGCATTTTTTTGGTCGGTGGCGTTGCGGCCAGCCCCTCCACCGCACTGGGATCGCGTCGTAATTTACCACATAGACTCTAAGAGAAACAGAAACACTTTCTTTTTATCCCTTTAGTGTGTGTTTAAAATTTTAAAATATCATAGTGATATTGCACATTAGAACGCAATAAATTGGAGCTTCATGATATCACAGTCAGACTTACCACAACTTTAAAAGAAAATAATGAAAAGTTAAAAGAACTATCATAGTAATATACTTTTCACTATTTGATTTACCACTAAAGACCATATGTTTCTTGCCTCAACTTGATCGTAGGGTCAATTATTAAGATGGCCTCCATATGTATACATGAAAGCCAAACTTTATTTTCTCAATTATAATTTATAATCTATATACACTAGTGCAATTTAATCTTATTACATCTGTAATTTTAGATCGATTGTTATACACCCGATGTAATAAATAGGTGGTGGCAAATTTGTTATTATTTATTTGATTTGTTAAATCTGTTATATTAAACCGTTCTAAAAAACAGGTTAAAAAAAATTGTTTGATTTGTTATATCTGTTATATTAAATCGTTCTAATAAGCATTAAAAAAATTGTTTGATTTATTAGATCTGTTATATTAAACCGTTCTAACAAGCATTTTTTTTTTAAAATAATTGATTTGTTAGATCTGTTATATTAAACCGATCTAACAAGTATTTTTTTTAAAATTAAATGATTTGTTAGATCTGTTATATTTAACCGATCTAACAAATATTTAAAAAAAAAATTGTATAATTTATTAGATCTGCTATATTAATCGATCTAACAAACATATTAAAAAAATTAATGATTTGTTAATATGTTTTTAACATATTAACAAATATTTAAAAAAAAAATTCCCCTAAATTAGAAAATATAATCAATTTCGTTCCTTCACGTCAATTTTGTTTCTTCACTGTGGTTCTCAGTGGCTAAGCTTACACTGGTTCTCAATCGCAATTTGTCACCATTTACCACAAAACAGCTTCTTCTTCCTACATCAACAGCTTCTTCTTCTCTTCTCTCTCTCCACCTTTTTTTTCTTTTCCATTTCTCCGCCACCGCCGTCACTGAGTTTCACTTCAATTTTATCAAGTCTCCGATCAGAAACTCTACCAATACTAACAACGTCAAAAAACCTAAAAGCTTCGATAATATCAATTTCTTTCACCAACGAGAAGTGTTTCCCTCTGTGAGCAAGTGTTTGTTGCTTTCTCCGACAATTTTCTAATTACTTAGCAATCTCAAATTGTTTCACTGTTAATTGTTCAAATTATTTCACTGTTATTAGTGGAGTTCATACAATTAATTCCGCTTTTTCATTCTGTTATGCAATTTATGTAGTGGACTTAGGGTTTTGAATGTTACTGTTTCTATTTCTGGTTGAAAGTAGTCGCAATGTAGTGGATTTACTGGTTGAAACTAGTTTCATTGTTCCATGATGCTTCTGTATTTGTACTTGCTTTTTTGTGGAGTGTATTGTCCTTGGTTTGCATTTCGTTGTCTTTGAAATGTTTGTGTAAGTTGCCGATTTTTCATGTTTTAGCTAGTTTTCTTGTACATGATTCCTTTTGTTTTTTGGACATTTGCATGCTAAGTGTCCGTTCCTTCATGTGTTAATGTTGAATAGGGACATGATATTTAAAGTCTGCCTTTTACCATTAGACCCATTATTGGATGAACTTCATAAATAAATAAAATCAGAGTAGGGGTATTTTAAAGTGTTTTTTTCAACAATGATAGTAATATTGTCCTGATTAAGTAAATAATAATAATAATTTGTGAACCATAATTATGCCCACTGGCCACTGCATAATTATGCAGTCCATTTCAAAATTGAATCATTCGGTGTTTGTTTATTTTGTTTTGTCAAAAGCATTTTAACTATTTGTGGGCTTAATGTTAATGAAATGCTCTTTTTACATAAATTATAAAGTTGAGAACATTAACAATCTACTCTGCAAGGCAGAAATTCATTACAAAGGGAACAGTATTGATGAGAAAGTATAGAAATCCTTAGAAACAGAAGATGTAAAAATGAATTTAAAGTTAAAAACAAATATCATTCTGATTGTGATGGGGGCTTCTCCTTTCTAAGCTCCTTGACAACAGCAGCAAGTGCTTCAGGATTGGCCCCAAGATCACATAATGCAATTAGGATTGAAAGAGAATGACGGTCTAAACCCGTGTTGAGAATATTAGACATGTGAAATGCCAAGTCCAAAGATTCTCTCGCCCTTCTCGCAACTTCTGGATCCATGCTTTTAAACCTGACTGCTAACTCTACTAATTTTAAGACTAATTTGATGGATTAATAACATTTCTATAGTTTTAGATACTAAATTGAAGGTTTACTCAACGAATTTCAGTGGCGAGTAAAATTGGTTCCCATAAATTAATAGATGATAATAATTCAGATTCACATCATTAACATAAAGCAGACAATCATTCAGAAAAAATGTGATATATACAGAAAAGTATGGAAGAGCAAGCAAATCGACAGAAAATACCTGTTGTTTCTAAACATAATGGATGTGTGCTTTTTTGATTTGTTATGTAGCTCATATTCTAAACATTGACTGTCAAAATTTGTTTTGGACCACTTCAATGGTAGAGATTGACCGATTAGCCTTAATACACTAGCTGGTACTGGAAAAACTTTATCAAACATTCTTGTGCAGTGTAGTAAGTCTAATTCGACTACGCTATGTTAGATAGATATAATTGTTGAGATTGACAATATATGTATTCAACGAAGAATCTTGTTGGATTTGGAAGTGAGGGAAATTCAATTATCTGATTATTGTTATTTGAACAAGATAGACGGTAGGGGCATATAATGGATGAGTTATTACTCTGATGACAATTTCCAAAGCTCACAAGCAAAAGTAGCAGTAGCAGTAGCAGCAGTGCTAGCAATATTGTCATAAGTGACAAATTCATATAAATGACAAATTTATAAAAGTTGACGTTCCACTCAAAAAGTCTGAATCTCAACTAGATTATGTCACATAAAAGTGTATAATCTATGTCACTTTATGTTTAGTCAATAAATAAAAGGATGAAAATCTTTCCCTTAATTACCACGTCTTTCACTTTTGTCCTTAGATATTGTATTGTAACTACCACATATATGTATTCTCATATTTAATGAAGAAAAAAAAAGAGTACCACAGTTTCATGTCTTGTTATTTTGTTCAAGTGAGTGCTTTAACTTTAACTATTAATTATGTCATGTTATATACTTAAATTCAATTGTAATTAAATTACTACAAAAAGATAATGAGCATGTTCATGCTATTTTCTAGAAATAATAAATGAAGAAATCTTTAAGAACTAAGTACTATAATGGGTAATGTATTCACCCTATTTTAATAAAAGAAAGGATATACATATTACAGGTGTTTGCGATGTGATTTCGACCGATTTTTAAGTAAAAAATACATTTGATTTAAAGATAAAGTCACATATTTTTTCGATTTGGGAAACATGTTTTAAAAAAAAATATTAATTGATTCAATCCAATTCCAAGCGGTTTAATTTGAATTGTTTTTTAATATCCAAATTACTACTATAAAATATATTAACATAATTAATAAAAAAATATTAATATTAACATTTTAAACACATGACAAAATAATAGATAGAAAATTTAACATAAAATATACTAGTAAAATGTAACATTATAGAATAATAATGATCAATTATATTTGAAATATATGAAATAGCAGACAAATAGATTAAATTAAACTAATAAATATTATTAGAAAAAATTAAAAACAACATACAATATATAAATGGAATATATCATATATTCATACTAATAAAAAAATTAAAAACTATTAAAATTTATATGGTTTGGATAGGTAAAGGGAATTCAAAATTTATTTATGATTTGTTTGGATTTGTTAATTTGAGTTTATTTATTTATATAAACATTCATGAGACTGTTTTGAAGAATTTTTAAAACAACTTATGACATGTTTATAAACTATTTTTAGATTATTTTCATAAGCTTTTTAAGATAGCTTATGAAAACAACTTCTAACTTTTATGAAAACAGTTTGATTTTATGTTATCATTTGTTTTCTTGAAGGAAATATTTGTATATTTTACTTGTTGAATATAAGGTTAAATAAGATTTTAGTTCCTATAAAATTTAAGCATTATGTTTTGAGTCTCTGTAAAAGAATTGTTAATATTGAAGTCCCTTAAATTTTTTAATTTTTACTTTTGGTAATTACTTTTATATCAACTCATGTGTACCTTTCAAAAAATTTCAATTATTTTTTGTATGAATGTTAGAAACATTATACGAATTTCTCACTTAAAAATTTAAAATTTTTTAACAAAAGATTAATTCAAGAGAAAATTTTAAACGTCAAAAACTTAAAAATTTATATTTAATTCATCTCTTATTATAATTGTTTCATATATTATCAAAATTCGTTAAGATCAACGTTAACCGTGTAATTATATATAAGACAATATAGTCTTTTAATACAACAACTGATTTTGAAAAATATTTATCTAACACAACAATATTATTTTATGAATAATTCATTGAGTATAATTTGATTTCTCTCAACAATTAATATATTAATAAAATTTAAATATTAGAATAACAATGATTGATTATGTTTAAAATATTAATAAAAATAGATTAAATTAAATTAATAAATATTATTAAAAAATAAAATCAACAAATAATATATAAATGAAATATATCGTATTAATAAAAATAAAGTGGGAAAAGCATTGTGCCTAATGTGGTGAATTGCACGTTACTCTCTCGTTTATTAATTTGAGTATATTACACCCTACTCTACCATTAAGTATTGCAATTCTCCGTTTAACTTAATTTTTAAATCAACTTTACCGAAAATGAAATTAAAAGGTTACAATTAGACAAAAAAAAATAAAAAGAAGATAAATATATCCTAGTCTTAAGAGGACACCAAGTGAAGGAAAATAAATTTTTATTATTTGAATGGTAATTGATCATGAATCAATAATACAAAAACTGTGCAAACCATTATGTCAAATGCATGCAATAGAGAAAGTGGGGTGAAATATCTAAATAATACTGCCTCCTTTCTTTTATGGCGATAGGAGGCGGTGGGTAGAGTTTGGATAAGGTAATATAGTACCGTTTTTTATACTCGTATTTTAAAAAAAATATTCATACTTGTGGCAACATTTTTATGAATATCAACTTTAATATCCGTATTCTTGCTCTTTGTTTATTTAATTAAGTGACCGTACCCGTATCTATTATCTTCACTTTAACAAAAATAAATAGATAAATAAATGTTATTGTTTTAACAAAATTTAAA
Organism: Cicer cuneatum; assembly: GCA_037974295.1. NCBI lineage: Eukaryota > Viridiplantae > Streptophyta > Magnoliopsida > Fabales > Fabaceae > Cicer > Cicer cuneatum. Next base: position 76,855,309 of record JBBPBO010000004.1, read on the forward strand.
AAAAATTCAAATATCTTAAATTCAAATCATAAAATATTACAAAAAAAAAAATATTGTATACCTCAAAACATCCAAAACATATCAAATGATCACACATTACTACAATAATCATCAAAACATCCGAAATAATATTTTATGAAGTTGCAAGTCTTTGGGCGGTATTCTATAAGATCTGTAAAAAAATTGATATGAGTAGAGCATCATGTAGTTTTATATGTGTATAGGGACTTAAATTTATTTTTCCAATTTTTTTAATTATTAAAATTGCACTTTTTTTTTATTAAGGGCCCAATTTTTAAGATTAAAACAAGATCTTCAAAATCTATTACTAGCATATTCTCGTGATAATTTATTTTTATGTTTATTTTTCAAAAAGATTCGAAAATTAAGAAATGGAGGATCTAAATTCATTGATTTGCTTGGAGTAAAAAGGACAAGTAGAAAGACATGAGATAGTAGAGAGATAGTAGATAGAGATTAATGGAGGGGGAGATAAAGATGCACAAGAGAGTAGAGAGATATATGTGTATTTAAAAAAAATCATGAAAGGTAATAATTATTAATGGAGGACCTAAATTCATTGATTTGGTTAACTTTTTTTAACTTTTTCCATTAAAGTTAACAGCAAAATTACATGAAAGGTAATAGTTATTAATGTTAAATTAGGGGGTAAAATACTTAATTAAATAAATGAGTTGAAAATGCAATGAACCTCTTAAATGATGATGCATGGTAAAGTGCTATTGACCCAAAAATAAATTTTATTTCCCGAACATTTTTAAAAAATAAATTTAGTTATGATATTTTTTTAAATAATCGGAAGTAGTTTTTTTTTTATTTTAAAAAAAGACTTATTTAACTATAATTTAGAAATTAAATGTATCGATATATTTTAAATTAATGTATTTATAGTAGAATTTTTTAGAATTATTTTATAAATAAATAAATGTCTCTCTTGATTTTGCAAATTTTGGACCGTGATTAGATTTGGACAACTGAACTAAAGGATTTTTCAATTTCGTTAAAATATAAAACAATTTTCTTTGTTATAAAATATAACTATAAAGTTTATGGTTCAAAATTTGTAAAATTGTTTAAATTTCCTTTTTATTAGTTTTTTTATATTGCGCTTAATTGTGCTAATAAATGGGTTTATAATTTTGTAAAGATAAATTATACCTAATAAAAAAATCTAATATAATGTTAGAGTGATTGTTCACCTATCTTTTATAAAAATGATTGTTACTAGAAGATAGTTAATTTTTGTGAATTTTTGTGAGTGTTATTTATCTAAAAATATACTACTTATATTGTGTTTTTGGTAATATACTATTTGACTTTCTATAAACAAATTGAAGAGTTGTATGAACAATTATCTAACATTAGACTCTGAATATCCATATGGGTGCATAGACATAAAGGTGTATGGGATTTATTAATTAATAATGAAAAAAAATTGATGTATGATGCAAAATTTATCTCATTTGTATATCATAAAATTGGCTCTAAAAGTAATATAATTTTCATGTGATTTTTTTAACTAGTGGTGTAATTAATAAGTATTAGTAAATTTTTGGAATTAAATTAAGAAATTTTAGTTAAATCAAGTTTATAGAGATTTTTCTGTTTTATAGAAGGAAACAAATTTAAAATGTTTCTTTTAATTTTTGAGAAACGTGATATCTTAAATTAATTATAAAAATTATTTTTTTAAAAATAATTTTTCTTTATCCGCCGTGAAATTTGTTAAGAAAATTTAGTATAAATTATTATATATGTTATTTTTGAGTGTAGGGTGTCACAAATATTATAATGACAAAATATAAATATTTATTATTATATGGATTAAAACCATATTAACTCTATGTATTGTATTATGAACCCAAATTTTAATTAGCATTCATAAAAGTAATTAGAAAGTAGCACAAGATGTGCCCAACAATAGCAAATTAGTATCTAAGTTTGTTTTCAAAAGATTACAATAAAAAAAAAAAAACTGTATTTCATATGGACCAAAAACATCTAAGTTTGTTGTCAGAATCTAAAAAACACATTTACCTAGCTAAAAGGACAAACACATCCCATTTTAACCCTTCAATGGATTAATAGGTGTTGGTGACCTATTATTCTCACAGTTAGCCAAATTATATCAAATTATATATATATAAATTTTCTTGTTATATTTATTTTGTTACATACATGATCACTATAAATATTTACAGATTATATTCATGTTTCGAACAATTCAACTCTTTTTTAAGCAAGAATGAAAATTAAGTCTTGTATTTTCGTGTTTTTCTTTTGTGCAATAATTTTTATCTCTATTAATGCGGAAATTGAAGCAACCAAAAATGAAAAACAATGTAAATAAATAAATTGCACATATAATAGTTTTGTTCTTTTATTATATATATATAATAATAATAATAATAATAATAATAATAATAATAATAATAATAATAATAATAAAAAGTGTTTGTTGATTTGCAGCTGGTGTTACAAAAGAATCGAAAGTAATCGATGCAGGCTTGAGACATGATGGCAAGCTTATTGGAATGGGAATTTTTGAACTCAGTCATGGAGGTAAAAAAGGTGGCAATTATCAAAACAATAAAAAAGATGTCGCTGATAAAAACAAGGAAAAAAATGTCGCTGATCAAAACAAAGAAAAAGATGTCGCTGATCAAAACAAGGAAAAAGATACGGCTGATCAAACAAATGAAAAAGGAGAGACAACAAAAAAAAGAAAAAGACGTGGGCCTATGAAACTTCACTGATATTAGATGCATTATGTCACATAAAAGCAAGCGTATAATCTATATCACTTTATGCTTAGTCAATAAATAAAAGGATCAACATATTTCCCTTAATTACCATGTCTTTCATTTGTGTCCTTAGATTTTGTATTGTAACTACTACCACTTATATGTATTCTCATTTTTAATGAAAGCTTTGCCACCTCCAAAATTGCATTCTTTCTTTCATGTCCAAGCTTAATTTGATAAACATCTATCAAGTTTAAGTTTGAGGGAGGGTATTAAAATCTGTTATGATTAGTTAATAATAAATGTAAGTTAGTTACTTTTAGTTAGTTTTGTGTAACTAACTACATAACAACTTAGCCTATATATAGCTTGTGTAATAAATTATTCATTATCAATGAAAGTGTTTCTTCTATTTTTCATTCTCTTTCTCTATATCATATTCAGTTTTCATCTTATCAACACTAATTAACTGAATAACTAAGAGCCCAAAACAAATTAGTTTGTAAGTAATCATCCTAAGTTTATCTCTAAAATCTTCTAATTGAGTACCACTTTTAACCAAATATATATATATATAAAAGTTGTTGAAGTTGTTAAAAATTAATACTTTCCAGAAAAACAAGTTAATTTGGGCTTCAAAAAGAAAGGATTTAAAGTGGAAAATAATGGATTTTTTAAGCTGGATTCTAAGAGTTGGGCCTAATCTTAAAATTATGGTATAAATGTCAAATAGTACAAATTTTGCCTGAATTCATGAATTCAACTGCATCAATTCCGTCTTGAATACGAATTTACCAAAATTCAAATCTACAACGGAATTGTTTCGTTTTTATGCACTTAAAAAATATAAATTCCTTCGGATTTAGGCATTAAAACTTGATTTTGATAACCTTGCACACAAATAAGAGTATTATGAATTACAAATTTAGTTAATCTACTAACACAATTGCTCCATTTTCAAACACTACCATTATGATCACATATATTTATATGTTGATATATAAACAAATGAATCTATTGATCCTGGAATGAGATTGGCATGAAAGCTCCATGAAACCCATATGGAACTCTGCAAGGCATTCCAATTTTGGCAACTGCCTCCCCAGAAAAATTATGTGTGTCAATTATATGAACCTGAAAAAAATGGATACAAAGAAATTAATTATTAAATGTGTTAATAATTAAGTGCTCTAATTTTCAGCAAGAATAATTACAAGAATACAAACTACTAATTAAACATACTTCAGATTTGTTAGTATCTTCATTGTGAACAAAAGTAATGATCCAACCATCATCTTCTTCAACACCTCCATCTCTAGGCACAAAAGCTGACCCATTGCAAAATGTATTCTTCTCAAACATATGGTATTCCATCCTTATAGGTTTATCTTTGTCTATCTGCTTCACAAAATCTAAGTTATCACATTGATAATTGCTACTGAGAAATCATATAAATTACCACTTGGAAAATACTTTCCTAGAATACATCAATTAACCGATGTGAAAAGTCTTCTAAGGTATTAAATACAGTCCTATATACCGGAAGACTTTTTGCATTGATTATAATTTTAATTGATGTAAAAAATATTTTTTCACATCAGTTGTTTAACTGATGTAAAAAGTCTCCATATTTTATAACTGAGGTAGTCTCAATATTAGTGAGAGCTAGTTACAACATTCTCTTACCATCGACAAACAAATGTTAGTAGATGATTCTTCAAAGTATAACTTTGCTAAACCTCTGTATTTTGGCACATCTAAATAACACAATAGCAAAACCATGTTATAAAACATTTTATGTAAAAAATATGAAAGGCTACTACATTTTACAATTCTTTAGATAAAAAAATTAAACTTATACTCTATTGTTACCTTGAGTAGAGCTTGCAATGGGATCAACTACTTGTGTGTATGCATATCTATGCTTAATACCTACAAATTTTTCATTTATCATAGGAAAATCCATATAAACCACTTCGTCATCACAAAGATTTTTCTCTTTAACCTCTCCATTTTCCATATTCAATCGCCATTCGTAACAGCGAGAAAAGAACTCGAATTCATTTGAACTCGGGTCAGGTTTAGGAATTAAAGAGTCAAGAGATCTGCAGCCCCTCACTACAACCTGTTGGTCCACATTAGACATACCATAAAAAGTTTAGTGCAGCACTTTTATTCTTATAACTAATAAATGATAAATGATCTAGAATCTTACATATCATGTAATATTGTTACTTCGAATTAAAAACGTATTTGGTAAACTTATACGATATTCACACATGTAATTACATTTAATCACTTTTATTTTCTTAAATTATTACTGATTTATACGTGTTAATTGGTATCAATGTCGTGTCTACTATTTGTGTATGTATTAGTGCTTCATAACTTACATATTTCTTCATATTAACAACTTATTACCTCATTTCCTTCCTCAAAAGAATTGATAATGTGAAAGGTGCAATTAGGTTCCACCTCAAACCATTTGATTGAGTTAGCATTACCATAGCGTGGCATTACTCCAATCCTTGCATATTCTTCCTTGTTATACTTTATTAATCTACATAGAGACAAGAGATTTTGTGTCGCATAAATTTTTTATATCTTTATATAAAATTAAATTGAAGGTATTCAGATCACATGAACTTACGGTCCTCCTCTTATAAGTCTGTTTATATCTATGGTAAGTGGAAAATCTATTATCACATTGTACCTAAAAAAAAACATAAAAACATGTTTTACAATGCAATTTTCACTCCAAGTAATTAGTTTTAGACAAAGGGTTGTTGGATAGCCTTAAAACACCTTAACTTTTGACTTTAGTTTATCTTTTATTATATAAATGCTGATTATACAAACATAGCCTAATAATATCTCCAAGACAGCATAATTGTCAAGAATGCTGCTACCTTTGTGTAACACCTACGTCATGGCAAAGACTGCACCTATTTAGTTTGAGATCAACTTTATGAACCAACTTTTTTCCATCAGCTGTAAAAAAAAAATGTCATCGTTTTTGTTCAATTAATTAATATTAAACAAATTTATTTTTGTTCAATTTTCTTTTTCTTTTACAAAGCACAAGAACATACCTGAAATAATTCCAACAACAACAAAAGGTTTTGTTGGTGCCACACCTAATGTAACTAGCTCCCCTGTACATGGAGCTTTCTGTGATGGCACATAAAAAAATATTTTAGAGTGAAAAATAATATTACAGTGCAATTTAAAATTGTTGATTTGAAAATATATTAATAGCTAGAAAAACCTTTGGATGGCTGGTAAAGGGTCGATTCCAAGCTGCACTTAGGTCCCAATTTTTTAAAGTTCTTAGGGAAAAAATATCAATCTCTTGTGGCATGTCACTTTCAGCAATTGAGTAAAACTTCCCTGAATGTTCAAAGACATTGGTGTTGCTAATGTATTTGTTTACTTTGCCAGATCTCAGCTGTTAATTAATCCACAAAATGAGTTCATAATACCATCTTTAGCTAGCTAAGATGTGTGTCCAAAATCACTTGTTAGTTTAAATGTTAACCAATGCATCCATTTCAATCACTAACATCAACGCGTCGACATCAGTAATAATTTGAAAAATGAAAAAACTATATACGTTGGTGTCTTGTAGAATAGCAACTGATTCAAAATAAAATTTTAAAAAATAAAAACTCAAAGAGAACACACGACATTTAATGACGGAGTTTGATTCATTGTGTCTATGTCTCCTACTGTAGAGTGGTTGCAGCACATTACTATTATGATTCAAACCTATGACTATATATTGTGATGCGGGGTGCTTTGCCCCTCACAACCCAATTGAAGTTTGAGAACTTTTTTTTCGCTCAAGCGACTTATCTACTTATCACTAGCTATGAGTCATACGCAATTGTGTCCAATATCAACATATGTTAGTTACCAGACACAGTCCTCAAAGTATCGGTGATTGCATCATTGTTCATTAAAAGTGCTAAACATGAAATGAATTAGGAAACTGACCCAGTTGAAGAAATAGGCAGACAAAATGGCCAATGAATTGCCTTCTATGGCTGGCAGAAACAATGGTTTGTTTCTTTGTTTTTCAAGATTGTATGTTTCGGTTTCAACGTGCTTGTTGTTGTAGATGACTGTCCAGCTTCTATGATTTGATGATTTTTGAAAATACAAAGCATGAAGCATTCCTTCTCCTTCCACCCAAATGTGACTTGAGCTACCAAATATTGAATTTGTTGATTTCAGTCCTCCAAATAGTGGATTTGGTCCTGCACATTATATATAAATAATATATGTACCCATTAGCAATATATATATTTATATTTATATTCCAATATATATATTTAGAGGCAATATTCCATTTCTCACCATTTCTAATGTAGACACCCTCTGGAAAATCACTACGAATGTGTCCTTGGATCCTACTCACAACAATGGCTTCCCCCAACTCCTCTACCGGAGCAAAATTACTCTGCACATTCAACTGCTAATGAGTTGAAGTTGAACACAATTTAAAAGTGTGTGTAACCAATGGTTGGATTCAATTAGTTACTACGTTGCAATAAAGATTCTTTTTGCTGATTTTAGTTTTTAAAAAATGTTTTATAAATTTAATTTTAAAAATTGTTTTAAAAAATAATTAAATAAAAAACTTATTTGAGATACTTGTTTTTAAAAACAGTTTTAGAGAAGAGAAAATTTATTTAATAATCTAAATTTTTAAAACAGTTTTTGACTAGAGAATTAAAAAAATTGAAAATTAAGAAGTAAAACATCATTTAACTGTTTTGTTTTTTTAGTTTTAAAAAGTATAATATTAAAAATAATTTCACAAAACAGTTTTTAAAAACAAGTAATCCAAACAAATTTTTTAATTTTTAAATTTTAAAAAACTAAAATAGAGTTTTTGGGAGGAGAATCAAACAATCTTTGTTATAACTGAATTTGGTCAATTTGATTATGACAAGTAGTTATAATTAATTAAGTTAACTTGTTTTAGAATACTATATATAACTGTTAATGCAGTTGTTGTTACTGCGTGTGAGAAGAGAGGTCTATGAAATTGAGATAAAGATTCATAGAAAATCAGAAATTGAGAGACTAAGGGAGAGAGAAGATAGATAAATTGTAAATAGGAAACTTCTGTTGCTGTACTCCCAATAGTGATAGATACAATAGCACTATAATTGAAAAGACCTTAATCTTGGAAGTTGTTGTACTCCCAACAGTGTGATAGATATAAGGGCACTATGCTTGGAAAAGACTTAATCTTGAAAAGGTATTAAGTAATGGAGACTGAATACATATATGTTTGGTGTTATTCTTGTCTTATCTTTCTTTAATTTCATTTTACGTTGAGTTTCAAAACTTGCATTTCTGCATAAACAAAAAACATTCTTCGTATGAGTTCTACATAAATAAAGAACATTTTCAGTTGTGGTTTTTTTGTTTGGTTAATCTTTGTTGCAGATCTATTATTGTGAATCAATCAACAAAGAGCATTAATTTACCTCAGATGGAAGCAATGGCTTGTCAATGAATTCAAAAACTGAATCCACAAAAACGTCAAGTAATTTAGCCAAAGTATTTTTCATAGTTTTGGGAACATCATCAATTTGCAAGGAGACTTGAGGTACACCTCTCACGTTTGGCTGTTTGGTGAATCACATACATACATACATATTCAGGAAAAATGTGTAAAACAAAATTAACAAAGTAAAATGTGTTCCTCCATAAAGAGACCTTACCTTAAAAAAAGACAAGAGTGGAATATTGTTGAAGTGACGAGAATTGTCTGAGACATAGGAGGGTCCTTTCTGAATGGAACAATTTAATTTAGTATATGAAAAGGCCATAAGGATTTAATTAGCAAGGTTGGTGTTTCTAAATATCGTATGCTGTGCAGCCAATTCCATTTTATAAGGTTGGAGGTTCTCAACAGTATAGGAGAGTGAAATAATTAAGGTCCCTATTATTATTTTACAAATCAACTAGTCTCTCTTTATTTTACTTTTGGATCTTTATTGGATCGAGTTTGACGAGTGAATTAAAGGGCTTTTCTATTTCTTTAAAATATAAAATAATGTTTTTTACTATGAATAGATATAAGATCAAATTACAGAAATTAAAAAAAAAATGAGTAATATAGTATTAAATTCGTTAAAAATTTATATTGTTTTTATAAATTTATTCTTAAAGATAAAAAAGTTAGTTGATGTTTATATTCTATTGTTAATAGCGGAAAAATATATAAATTTATTAAAATGTATATTAGTAAAAAAAAATAATTAATGTAATTAGAAATTCAAAAGAGTTTTATAAAAAGAAACGAAGAAAATTTTCAAAAGATTTTTATATTTAAAGATGTAAATATATAATTTTATTATTCAAATTGCATTAAAACAAAAATTATGGTTCAAATACTTTGTAAAATCGTTTATAATTTCATTTCCCATAATAAAAATGCAATATAGAGTTGCTGTTTACTAAGCCTCCTTAGGGGTGTTCGTCAATTTTTAGATTTTAGTTTTTAAACGTATATATGAAAACAAACGCCAAAAGCTAAAACACAAAAATAATAATAAAATTCTTAAGAAAGGTAACAACATTTCTATTTGCCAATAAAAAACTAGAGACTAAGACATTAGCGATTTAGTTAATTTTACAAAAGATATAAGATAAACAACAATTATCTAATTGATAGTAAGGATATGACAATAGTCAAGAAGTAAGAATGTCTAATAGAATATACATAAAAGATTAATTGTTTAATAAAATTTTACTCAATACATATTTTATGAAATTGATTGTTGAATTAAAAAATTATATTGTATATACTATCTATATAAATTTTACATAAATTTAAAATCATGTGATACATTATTAAGATCATATAATATAAATATTTAAGAAACATTTTTTTTTTTAAATTGGGACTTCATAATTATGTGAGAATTTATTTATAAAAAAAAAATATATTTAAAACATTAATTTTGACATGAATTTATATAAAAATTTATAAACGGTCTAATATAATATAATTTTTCAATTCAACAATACAATTTGTAAAATATGTAATGCGTAAAATTCATTGAGCAATGTAATATTAATGTTGAGAAAAAAGAATATACTCCTGAGATTGTGATTAACTAGTGGCGTATTAAAAAATAGAGAGAACACAAATAAAAAACAAAGATATGTTAAATTGTTTTATGCTGAATTTGTTTTGGCCTTTTAGATCATTTGAAATTTGTTTTTATTTAGATGTTGGCTTTTATTTTGGCATTTGAGATTGTTTGATGATGCTATATATATTTTGAGTTTTTTTATGTTAATAATCACTCTATTTTAACATTTGACTCTTCTGATTAATGGTTGTTATTTTATTATTTTTGTAAAATATTAAATATTGGTGTATATAGAGTTTTCAAACACATTGGAATATTCTTCTATAAAATAAATATATTGGTTGAAACAGTGTTTAAAGATTAGGAAAATGAAAATAAACACATTGGAATATATATTCCTCTATAAATTAGGTTTTATGTCTGAATTTTGGTGATTTTTTTTGTTGAATAAGAAGAAAAAGGAAAATGATGAATGTGCTTAGGATTCTTGATTTATTTTTTCAAAAAATCATAAATAATTTTTCAAAAATTACATGAAAAAAAACACAATTAAAATAATTATGAAATTGCTAACATGTCATATACATATTAGCATTTTTAAAACAAAAAATGAAGGAAAAAAATTGACAGTTTTGTGTATGTTTTAGGAGATAAAGGACTAGAATGGAATATAAAAGATAAATGACTCAATTGTAAATAAAATAAATGATCTCCAATTTAATTGTGTAAAATAATCTTAAAATGTATACATAATCAAATAAATAAAGAGAAAAGGATAAATACTATGTAAACTAGTTTTACACTTACTTCCAATAAAAATAGAGTATTTGAAAATTATTTTAAAAAAAGTTATAATAAAAATTTACAAGACAATATTCTCATTCCATAATAGTGTAAACCCATAAATAAATAAATCAATAGAGTAGTAAAGGAGAAACATAAGTTATTTAAAAGAGGAATATTCAAATGGTTTTATTGTTTTATTTATAAACCAATATATTTAATTTTTAGAGGAATATTCCAATGTCCTAAAAAAATAAAAGACGAATATTCCAATGTGAAGAAAACTCTGTACACGCCAAAAACCGAATTTCACCAACAAATGCACAAAGATACCATTCCAATGTCTCTTTTTTAGATGTTTTTTTCTGAAACGAAAATAATACAATTAAGGGCTTTTAAAAATTAAATCATCAATAGTATTTTTAAAAATTAACGTATTTTAATACTATTAAATTAAATAATCAATAATTAAGTATTATCTATAAATAAGTTTGATCATATTTTAGATTTAACACTACTAAATTTTTAAATTTTATCTTTTAGATTTATTTTGGAATGACTCTTTTTTTATGATTTTAATTTAAATTAAATTTTTAATTTCAATTAAGAAAATAATTTATTTATTTAATTAATAAGGTCAAAATTGAATAAATAAATGTATCAAAACTTTTAATTTAATCAATTTTAATAAATATTATAATAATAGATACATACAGAGTAAAAAAAAAAATATTAATCACAATATTCATAGGATTGATACACACTTTTTTATAGTACCATATAATTTATTATACAATTAAATTGATTATAAGTCATAACATTTCGCATCTATTTTGAGAATAAGAAAATAAAATATATTATAATTATATATATAAATATTTCAGAAATTAACGAAAAAATTACTAAATTAAAATTTTATTTCTAACAATTAAATTAATTTTTTTTTATGATCAACTGTAAAAAAATAATGCAATATTCAAGTCGGCGCTCTTTTCTAAATGTCATCACATGTTTATGTCTCTTATGTTTAACCAAGAGTGACAACACGGGACAATTTTGTCAAAAAGTAGGGGGTGGTGGACCATTTCACTCTTTGCTGGATTGACCTACTAATTTTTTTTATTTTAGTTAACATTTCACAAAAATAATAAAGACAATTAAAAAAGTCAAATGTCAAAATAAAATTACCATCAATACAAGAAAAATCTCAAAATATATTCATCAATATCAAACAATTTCAAAGGGCAATAAAACAAACCCAGTATTAAAATAGACTATACTGAAAATAAATTTTAAATACTTTCAAACTCCAAAACAAAACTACCAATAACATAAAATCCATTTATTATTCTCATGTATTTTCCACCTCAACCACTTCATCAAATATTCTACTAACTCTGTAGCTACGTCAATATGCATGTCTTTCTTTTTATAAATATTTGTTGCAAAACTCCTCAATAGACTCTTATGTTTTGTACAATATCGATTAAAATAAAAAATCATAATTACCATTAGTAGAAAAAGAATGACACGAATTGCATGAAATCAAAAAACGAATCGATTGCTAGAGACGCGATACTTAAGTTTGCATTGACGATATAACATAGCGAATACAAAAAGATAAAAAAGAAATGAAGAAATATTAAAGAGATAAAATTAGTTCCAATAGTTTAACCTCCATGCTAGAATTCTTTCATATAACATTTTTTTTTATTTAGTTCAAATACATTTAATTTTTTGCTACTCTACTTTTTTTAAAAAATTATAAATTGTTGTTTTTCAATTTTTCTCTAAACAACATTTAAATTAATTTCGTTTAAATATATTTCTTGGCATTTGTATTTTTTTACTTAAATACGTTTTTTTTTTAAAGAAAAAATTACAAAATAATAATTTAAGGGAAATGAGACATGGGAAAAGTTAATGTCAACTATGTTTCTCGTTTAAATTCAAAGTGTTAATTAATGAAAATTTTAATTTATATAGTTGATATAAAACTTTATTAACTAGCTTTAGAATCCATGCGACAAAATTAAGAATATGTATTAATTGTGATTTATGATTATTTATTATGTTTAGTTATGGTGTTATATCATACTTAAATCGATGTTCAATGTTGTGAATGAATGATTGATTATCTCCTTATCGAGCAATAATGCACGTGTTTAATTATAGATGAAACTTAACGTATTTTTTTAATTAGTATGTAAATATTTAGGTGTGTTAAAGATTTTGGATTAGAAGATTTTTAAACTGAAAAAAATTGGACGCGACTAAATTCATACTTCAATTATAAATATAAACAATAGTAATATTAAATAAAACTTAGATACAATTGTTTTAAATATGGACATAATTTTTTAATATGAACATTTTATATAAAAAAATAGTCATCAGTAGAATGTAGATAATATCATAAAAGTATATATATGATTTCACAAATATTAAAAACACTTATTTCATTTTCTTAATTAAAATACGAGTGATTTAAGACTAATTTTTGGTTTGAAATTATTCTTTTAAATTGATTTTTCTTCTCTTCATATAAATAAGTATTTTGCATATATTAGTTTTTCTTTTCTAATTTTAAATAAGTATTGTGCACATTTTAGTTTTTCTTTTCTGATTTTTTTTGTGTGATTTTTTTATCTTGTAGCATTGTTTTGTTTTTATGAGGTATTGTTTTGGTCTCTTTGTTGGTTCAGATTAACAACTTCAATCTAATGTATATTTAATAAATAATTTTGACTCGTCAACAACATTATAACGTTACAATTATAGAGATATTAATATTCAAATATTTCAATTTTATCATATTTATAAATTTTCTCATTACAATTATTATGTCGTTTTAAATTATTAACCTAGATGTTGTGAGTTAGTTTATACATTTATTATTTTTTATTATATTGAAGTATCAATGTTGTTGGATATTATTTTTTGTAAGTAAAAAACATTGCTTATATGAATGAAAGTGATTTTTAATACAACTTAATTTTTAATAATTTTTAAATACACAACTTTTAACAACACTATTATTTTTTATTATTATATTTGATATTAATAATAGTAAAAAACACATAATAATTAAAGAGGTAGTTTCATAAAATGATTTTTTTTATTATTGTATTTTTTAATAATAGTGGAAAAATCTTAAACAAAGTCATTGTGCATTTATTATGACATACTTACAACAAATCAGACATAAAATTATGTGTTGGTAGGACTTGTACTTGGTAGAAATTGTAATAATGGGAACAATTATGAGCTTCGTGTAATAATCAATTATTATTTATGAGTCATAAATAGTTGATTGTTTTATCGGCTTTTAGTAGTTGAATGACAGCTTCTAAAGTTACTACTACATTCATTCCCTTTTTTTTTTATTGTTAAAGAAAAAAAATGTAGTAAAAATTTTACTTTCTTTGTTATGAGAGAGAGAGTGAGAGAGAGAGAGAGAGAGAATCCAGTGAGTTTGGCGTCCAACCGAACAACAACAGCGCTTCTGTTCTGTTTTGGTTCGCCGCATGAAATTTGAAAGAAACTTCCTTTGACTTCGAAGCTCCAAGTCAGAGCAGTTATTACAAGGTAGTAGTACTTCACTAACGTTAATTTTTTCTTCCACTTTCTATTTCTATCTTCAATTCGCAACGTGCTCTTTTAAACATCCAATTTTTTTAATTTCTTTAAATTTCATTGATATATCTTCAATTTAGCAGCAAATCGAATCTGGTTTAGTTTACTTTCTTTTGATTGCCAATTTTTTACTTGCATTTCAATTACTTGAGAAGTGAAACAGCTGATAAATTTGTACCATTTTCTTTATCTGTCATTAATAATTTGTCTATTTATTAGTTCTAACTGGATCTGGTTTATTGTGCTACAATAATTATGCAGAGTTGATATCTAATGGTTGTTTGGTAATTCTACCAAAAATGGGTCAAGAAGTTTTATCCATATTTCATCTAGAAAGAAAGAGATTGTTATTCCTTATTGGCATTACCTTTGCAGTGATTTTAGCATTCCAATATTTTGAGCTTCCTTATAGTAACATTCTAGTACCTTCTCTATTCTCTACTAAAAAAATACCAATATCAAATAGTACTAGTATAATTCAAGCTATAGATTCACCATCTTCCCCTCAAATATATAACAATATCACCATTTTGAATCATACAAATTCAGAACACTACCTTAATGAAAATGATACTATTTCAAGTACTGGTTTCATATCAAAACCAGCTAGGGTATTAAACAACTCTTTAGGGTCTTACGAATCTGATCGACCGAGAAGTTCTGATAATACTACTATAGGTATGAATTTGACAAGAGAAGTCAACACTAGAGTTATTAATTCCCTTTCTCATGCAATTGCACCTACAAGTCCTTCAACAAAACTGTTATCAAATGATTCGGAAAATACTGATTCCATGAACGATGAGAGGTTCAAGCCATTACAAGATGATGTCAATGTAATGGACAAGCAATCTTCTAACACAAGTGTGCTTAAGAAGACTAAAGGTTCTCTTATAACAGTTCCACAGACAACATCAATATCAGAAATGGAGAAGTTGTTGCTTCAATACCATGCGTCATATCGGTCTATGGTATACGAGTAAATGTAATTTTATTTATTTTACAAATGTCGCGTATTCTTGTGTTGTGTTCTTATGTTGCTAACTTGTGTTTAGAGGCCAAGGTGGTCTTCAACTGTTGATCAAGAGCTACTTCAGGCAAGATCAGAGATTGAAAATGCACCAGTTGTAACTGATGTTGAAAACCTTTATGCTCCCCTTTTTCGCAATGTTTCCATGTTTAAGAGGTATAATTTGATTATTATGGTTTTTTTTTTTTTTTAAATTGTTCACAAGTATATCCTGGTAACTAACCCTATTCCTGCAATTTACAAATTTCATGACATTTTTCTAATGATATGTGAACTAAACTTTGTTTAGACATTTAGAGATTTTTCTATTTATGGTCCTGAGGATAAGAAAGTTCATTTTTTTTCTTCTAGTGTTTCTGAACTAAATATGAAGTACTAATGATATATGAAGCAATGTTCTTGTTGGTACTGCTAAATTTGCATTTAACCTTGTTATTATCATCATGTAACTGTAATTATCAGGAGCTATGAATTGATGGAAAAGACTCTAAAAGTGTATGTATACAGAGAAGGGACTAAGCCTATAATGCATTCACCATATCTTTTGGGAATTTATGCTTCTGAGGGATGGTTCATGAAGCTGATGGAAACTAATAAAGCATTTGTTACTAAAGATCCAAAGAAGGCACACCTGTTTTACTTACCTTTCAGTTCTCGAATGCTAGAGGAAACTTTGTATGATCAGAATTCGCATAGTCATAAGAACCTAATGCGGTATCTGAATAACTATGTTGACATGATTGCCGTGAAACATAATTTCTGGAACAGAACAGGAGGTGCTGATCATTTTCTTGTTGCTTGTCATGATTGGGTATGTTTCCCACTTCAATGGATGATTGGTTTCTGTGTCAATTTTTTCACATCCAATGCTTTATCATTGTTGTGGTATGCAAACAAAAACATGCATTGTTAATTTTTGAGTGAATCGCGAATTTATTCTATGAAATTATAGTGGTTAGTCAATTTAGTCTTTGAAATTAACAAAATGTGAAAATGGTCATTGAAATTGAAAATCCTCAATCATGTAAGTCACAATTTTAGAGACTAAATTGGTCAGCCCAAAAGGAGAAATTTGATTGCAAGCTTTCAATTTTAGAGATCATTTTGAAATTACACTACACCTACAATTTATGGGTAGCCTTTGTATAATATACCTGCAAAGACTCATAGGATGAGAAGGGTAGCAAGCATAAGTGTATTTATGAGGTAAAAGATAATTAGGAATCATTTTGATTAATAAAAGATAGTAAATTACTAAAAATTGTGTGCATAAATGTCTTATTCATAGATCTCAATTGCACAAGTAAAACTAACTCTTAACTAATTCCTTACTAACATAACATAATTGACCGCACAATGCAGGCACCTTCAGAAACAAAGCAGCGGATGGCAAAGTGCTTAAGATCCCTATGCAATGCCGATGTCAAAGAAGGTTTTGTGTTAGGGAAGGACGTATCTCTTCCCGAAACTTACGTCCGCAACGCTAAGAATCCCACAAGAGACCTCGGTGGAAACCGAGTTTCAAACAGGAAAACTCTCGCTTTCTATGCTGGAGGCATGCACGGTTACGTCCGTCCAATTCTCTTGCAGCACTGGGAAAACAAAGATCCTGACATGAAAATCTTCGGGATGATGCCAAAGTCTAAAGGAAACAAGAACTACATTCAATACATGAAGAGAAGCAAGTACTGTGTTTGTCCAAAGGGATATGAAGTGAATAGTCCAAGAGTTGTAGAAGCTATTGTATATGAATGTGTTCCTGTTATTATATCTGATAATTTTGTGCCTCCTTTTTTTGAGGTTTTGAATTGGGAATCATTTGCTGTTTTTGTTTTGGAGAAGGATATTCCAAATTTGAAGAGTATACTTGTTTCCATTCCAGAAAAGAGGTACCTTCAAATGCAAATGAGGGTGAAAAAAGTGCAGCAGCATTTTCTTTGGCATAGGAGTCCTGTTAAATATGATATATTTCACATGATACTTCATTCTATTTGGTACAATAGAGTCTTCACTGCAAGAACTAGATAAGACACATTTCAACTACACTAAACAGGATTTTCTTTTTCTTCCCTTTTGTAACAATAAAAAGGGATTTTGTTTTTATTTTTGTGTAAAAAATATGTAATTTTATGTGTACATTTTGAGTTTTTGGTGTAAATAAATTTATGAATGTTATTCCCTTTGTTGATTGGCAGCTTAATTGATATTTACGAGTCTTGTGATTCAAATGGTGTGGGTATTCCTAAAAAATAACAAATTGTGTGGGTGTAGTGTTTAATAATGCCATAAAATATTGTTAAGTTCTAATCATATTTCGTATCTTGTTATTTTTAAAATAAGGTTACAATTAGATTTGTGAAAAATTGGTCTCAATTATGATTACCCAGTTCGAGTTTTCCCTAGAAATCATACAGTTAAGAATTTATTTTCCTAGAAATTGTACGGTTAAGATTTAAAAATAAATTTGTGAACGATATAATGACTTCTAGTTGGAAATCTGACTTTGTTCTTATCAACCTTAAAATTGATATATGAAATTTGGTTTGGAATGATTGACAATTTAAATTCTTTTAATTGGTATCAAAGTTAATCCTTAAATAATTTAAGAAACATCTATAAATCTTTTTATGGTTTAATTTAGAATTTAATTGTTATGCAATAAAAAGTTTTATACTTTTGACATATCACAATTATTCAGATATATGACTTTATATTTATGATAAAAATCAAACATTTTTAATGATGTAACAATTTGAATTGATCGACAATGTAATTTTTTTTTACATTAACTGTGTATATAAATTAAATCATTTAATTTATGTATACCGTTAATATAAAATGAAATTACACCGAGAATTATTAAATAATTGAAAATTTTAACTTTTACCATAATTATTTTTAAAATTTAATTCATAGAATGTTTTAGATGTATTAAGAATAATAGTTGGTATAATTAATCTGCAGACTTATTTTTTCTTTTTATGAAGTGTGTAATTAAATTGTTCATTGTCTATACATGTATTTAAGGTTGATTTTTCATATTCCAAAATAGAGGTAAAATTGGAAATAATAATAATAATAATAATAATAAATGCATCTAATATATAGACAAATAAAAATTTCAAAATAAGTGCTTATATTTAGTGATGAAAGGAACGGATTTTTACTATAATTATTCTAAAATAATACATATAAATAATTGTAATTTTTGTAAACCCATGGAATAACACTGACAGTTAAACTTTTATTTTTAAATCACCGTGGGAGATTGAAATTTATGAATAATTTAAAACATGTAATTAATCTCAATATTGTATAGAAGAGATTAATTAAATATCATATGAACATAAGATTGATCCAGAATCATAAGATTATAGCACGTTTTTGACTTGTTCGCATGGTGGTTGCATGTTACTCTCCTGAATTTACTCCGATCTTGCATTCCTATGTTATGTCTTTGTTTTCCTATTTTTCTTTTTACTTTCGAGACAGACAGACAGACAGAACAAAGAGAGAGTCACACACAAATAGAATTCATATGCCCACTGTCGGTCCATTCTCATGTGTCTGATCTCTCTTCTTACAGCAACTTAACATTTCTCCTCCTTCACTTTACTTACCCATCCAAAACCCTCACCAAATTTATCAACTTTTTCTCTCTCATCTCAATGGGTTTTCTTCAATTTCTTCTTTTCACATCTCCACAGGTAAGGATTTAGTCAATTAAATACCACATTTGCCAATATCTTTTAAAAAAAAAAATCCAATTTCTGATCCAGTTATGCTTTTAAAATTGGAATTTATAACTATTTGATGATGGGTGATCGTTGATGTTTCCATTGAGATTTAGATTCTGCAATTGTAACATGGATCTTGGATGTAGATATCTGGGTAAGGCTGAAACAAGGAGATTAATTTCTTTTTTAGGAATATCAGTAGCTTTAATTTTAGTGCTTCAATATTCTGAACTTCCAAATAGTAAATTCTTATCTTCGCTTACTGCCAAAATTACTAGTTTCACAATGGATACATCTTTGGTTAATCCTAACGTGGAAAGTAATAATAATGTGAACCTAAATGCTTCAAATTCAAGTTCCACTAATTCATTAGAAGATATAGCAATTAGTCCTCAAGTTTCCCCATTAGATCAAGTTACAAGTTCAGTTGTTTACAATGGCAAAGTTACAAGTCCAGAAGATAATGAAGGAGATGATTCTGTTGTTGTCTTTAGAAATGAAAGTTCGTCAATAGGTAGTGTTCACAAAAAAGATATTAATTTAACGTCGCAAGGGACTACGGCTTCCGTGCTTGCACCACAACCAATGGTGTCACTGCCCAATATGGATTCAAAAAGTCCTGTCATATCTGTCGTTTCCACCACAACTTGGGTGAACTCAAATTCAACCGATCCTGCCTACAAGGATGGAAACTCAGGTTTTTTGGAAGGTAGTACTCCGAAAATCGGTGATGATAAGCCTGTGATTTCAATGAATTCCAAAAGGAGGCCATCTAAAGTAGTTTCGTTATCCGAGATGAACTTACAGTTGCAGCGTAGTCATGCTTCTTCTAAGGTAGCAGTATGTATTGAATTATGTGCTATTTATCACATTGTGTAGATGGAATTTTGTTATAAACTTGTAATTCGTCTCGTTTTTTACTTTTGTAGAAACCGGCAGCAAGTTCTTCAGCTGTTAATATGGAAATATTGCAGGCAAAATCAGAGATTGAAAATGCGCCCATCGTTATGAATGATTCAAGACTTTACTCACCTTTATACAGGAACGTTTCCATGTTCAGAAGGTATCATAAACAATTATCATATTTCTATTTACAGAATCTTCTCTTGAGCCAAATCACTGCATTAAGGTTAAACCATAATTGATCAAGATTCTGATTGAATTTTATCAGCTACTCGACCCCTTGTTTCTGATGAGTAAACTGAATCTTATAGTTTGATTAGATATCAATTGAAGTTTTACATATCTAAATATAAAAAACTGGCATTTAAAATAAGTAACCTGCATGCATCTGGATATAATTATAAATGCATGATTCTGGTTTACATGATGTACTAATTCCAATATAACTTTTTTCCTTTCTGAATTTGTAATTAATCATCTGAAGTTTGTCCACAAGAGCTTTCGGTTTCTTTAAGACAACATTTTTTTTAAATAACCATGGATTGTTACCAATCTAAATATTTTGCCTTATCAAATTTGATATATATCGCATATACAAAGATATGTAATTAGGTTACATCGCTCTTTTATGTGGAAAGAGCATCTAAAATCAGACTTAGATAGGAAGATTCTGTTTGCATGAAAGAAACTCAACAAACCTGTATGCAGGAGTTATGAGCTAATGGAAAAGATGCTCAAAGTTTTCATCTACCCAGACGGAGACAAGCCAATCTTTCATGAGCCCTTACTGGATGGAATATATGCATCCGAAGGGTGGTTTATGAAATTAATGGAAGGAAACAAACAGTTTACAACTGGAGATCCTGAGAAGGCTCACTTGTTTTACATACCGTTCAGTTCAAGATTGTTGCAGTTAACTCTGTATGTACGCAATTCGCACAGACGATCTAATTTGATTGACTACATGAAAAATTACGTGGACGTGATTGCTGGAAAGTACCCTTTCTGGAATAGAATTAATGGATCAGATCACTTTGTTGTTGCCTGCCATGATTGGGTATGATTGTATATGATTATGCAGACTATGATTAATGCTTTTTCTTCCGCTTTCCACAAATAAGAACTATAGCTTTCCCATTTTTCTTCATGCAATTTACGATAAACCATATGATATGTGCCTTCGCTCATGACACCTCTTTCTTAAACTGTAATCTGTAACATAGTCTCATTCATATTCAGGGTAAATTGCTCTTGATGTAACTTGTAAAATAGGTTTAAATATAATTCTGATAGTGTGAATATACAATTTTTTGTTTTTAGTCCCTATAAATTTTTTATTTTGTTTTAAGTTCTTGCTAATATACCACCTTTTGCTTTTGGTGTTTTGTTTTAGTCCTTACAAAATTTGTTTATATTGGAATTGGTCAATGTAATATGTGTCTAATATTCATTTTAGTCCTTTTGAAGTTCATTTTGGATTTGGAGGGACTAAAATAAAATGTTCTACATGTTACAAAGATCAATTCTAACATAAACAAATATTGCGAGGACTGATATAAAACAACAAAGATAAAATACAAAATCAGATTATATATTTGCAAGGACTAAGAGAAATTACAGGCACTAAAAGCAAAAAATGATTTATTTACAGAGACCAAAAATATATTTAAATCGGTAAATTTTTTGCATTTGGACTATAGTATCTCCCACAAGGCATGCCTAACCATTATGATTGAACCATTAATTTCTGTTGAAGCAGTTTCACCAGTAATTGAGTGGAAGAATAATTAACAAGCACCATTTCTCAGGCTCCTGCAGAAACAAGAGGGCGCATGCTGAATTGCATCAGAGCCCTTTGTAATGCTGACATTGAAGTAGGATTCAAGATAGGAAAGGATGTTTCTCTTCCAGAAACATATATAAGGTCAGTTGAGAATCCTGTCAAAAATCTAGGGGGCAACCCTCCTTCTCAGAGGCCTATACTGGCATTTTTCGCAGGTGGTTTGCATGGTTAT
This sequence comes from Cicer cuneatum, assembly GCA_037974295.1. Classification (NCBI taxonomy): domain Eukaryota; kingdom Viridiplantae; phylum Streptophyta; class Magnoliopsida; order Fabales; family Fabaceae; genus Cicer; species Cicer cuneatum. Next base: position 76,877,296 of record JBBPBO010000004.1, read on the forward strand.
GTTCGGCCTGTCCTAGTGAAGTACTGGGAGAACAAAGAACCTGACATGAAAATATCGGGTCCGTTGCCGCACGTCAAGGGTAATACAAACTACATTGAGCTCATGAAGAGCAGCAAATTCTGCATCTGTGCAAGAGGTCACGAAGTTAATAGCCCGCGGGTCGTCGAGGCTATATTCCACGAGTGCATTCCTGTTATCATATCCGACAATTTTATTCCTCCTTTATTTGAGGTTTTGAATTGGGAATCTTTTGCCGTGTTTATCAAGGAGAAACATATTGCTTATTTGAGGGACGTACTACTTTCAATCTCGGAAGAAAGGTACTTGGAGATGCATAAGAAGGTGAAAATGGTGCAAGAGCATTTTATTTGGCATCATGAGCCTGTTAAGTATGATTTGTTTCACATGCTTCTTCATTCAATTTGGTACAATAGAATTTTCTATGTAAGCTAGATGTAATCATGTATCAATTTTATTGAAAACTCATTGTGTAGAATTTGATAACATGATGTTGGATTGATTAATTACACGACTAAACAGCTAAACCAAGAATAATATGATGGTGGGGAAAAAGTTCATTAGTTCTTGTAGAGGGTCATATGACTCATCTATCCCCCAAAAAGAAGAAACCAATCATGACAGATGTGTAAATTGTTTGGTCACTTTGTGAAATCATATACAGAAGTGCTTATCATGTGACAGCAGAAACAGAAAATCACTTGTCAATTGTTTGAATGCTTCTAGTGTTTATGTTTCGACCCAAGTTTGATGCGCCACTTTTTTGAAATATTGTTCAGTTTTGGATTTTACGTTAAACTACCTTTAACTCTAATTCGTAAATAAAATGTGAGACTTTTTGTGTATCAAAATCAATAAAACATTAGCCAAAATTAAGTGGTTAAAGAGTTTGTGAGTTTTTGTCAACAAATCAACCTTAATCAATAAAAAATCAAACTTTCATTATTAAAACTTGTTAGGCGATAAACTAACAAACAATAGAAGAGAGAGAGAGGTAGAGGTGACTTCTATTTTTGGAAAAGAATGATGTTAGAGTTTGCCAACAAAAAATGGCAGATACATACAGCAAACAACGGATTATTCTCTTTATTGGGATCTGAATCATCTGCTGCAAGAGTGTGCAATACTCTCTAATTTTTAATATCTTTAAAAAAATTCTCTTTATTCAATCATCATAAAACTTTGTTGTAGATATGCATTATTGCAGTTTGTCTTTATTATTGTGTTAAAAAATAAATAAATACACAAGTGTTTTAACTTTGGTTAAATCGTGATAATTATTGATTTTCTATGCACGAGAGAATCATTAGGACAGTAATACTAATATTAAATAATAATTAAAATTAATCTAATACGTCCTTACAAGTTACACGTGTATCCAAATACCGTTAATCGAAAATGATAGAAAGTGAAAACATATGAGATTGAAGAAGTGTGTATCTGTATTCGCATCTACGAAGATCCAAAAGCAGTAGAAGAATTAGCATTCATTCAACTCTTTGTTTTTCGGCTATTTCTCCTCTGATCTCTCACCTTACCCGATTAATTTTACCTTCTCATCGCTACATCTTTTTCTCTTTCAGTATCTTATTCATCATGATGATGAAATTAATAAGTTAAATTTTGCTGAAATCAATCGAATTGTCGTGTTATTTATTATATATGGCTACAACAGAGACCAAGAGCGCTACGGTTAGGATCAAGTCAAATCCCCAAAATGCCCCTTCCAAATCAAAGTTTGATAATTCTTCATCTCTCAATAAGAAGCTGGGTGGCTCTACCAGAAATCCACCTGATTCTAAGATGAAATCTGCTACCATACTCACTAAATCTGAGGTATCGTTCTCAATTTATCAATTTAAATTCATTCTTAATTATACTCAGGAGTTTCAATTGAATTTCTTTATTTTACATTATTGATTGTTCATAATTCTTAGATTTTTCAAATATATAATGGCGATTTATTAGGGTTTAGGACAATTTGAAATTGATTTCATGCTTAATTGTCTTGCAAAACTAATCACATGTTTTTTCTTTTTGATTAAAACAAAATGTGTTAATTAATGTTTGTTGGGACTTGAGAAGGTATTGTAATGTCTGTTTTGCATAAACTTGATAGATTAAATCAAAACCAACAACAATGTCGTCGTCATCATCTAAAACAATATCAAAGACAACAACTACTAAAAAGAAAACAACAATAACAACAACAACCAAAGTGAGAGAGAGGAAAGTTTACAGTTTGCCTGGTCAGAAACATGATCCTCCTGAACAGGTTCTGAATTTCTCTCACTTTATTATTGGAATTTACAAATCATTTTCTATATTGGGAAATCAACTCTTCCTCATAAAATATATTTTGTGCATAACTTTTATTGACAGAAAGAACCCCTGAGGATTTTCTATGAGTCATTGTCAAAACAGATACCGACAAGTGAAATGGCGGAATTTTGGTGAGTTTACTTTCGATTTTGCAGTTGTTAACCATCCATGTCTTCCACTTCTATGAAATCAACATGCTTGCATCACATGAAACTGATAGTTTTCAACAATTCTTGGCAAATTGCGAAAAAGGAAATATACTGTTAAGTCATGTTAAAGTCATATTCATTTCGTGTTTTATCACCCATGTTGCTTGGATACTCTTGGATAATTTGGTAGAATACCTCAAATATAAATAAAGTTATTTTCATACCCAATATATTCATTAGGATATAATTTTCTTGGTAAAACAAGATGTTTGCTATGTTACTATCAAGATATTTGTGCCTATGCCAACTTTCTTCCAGGATAGCTAGCTCTAGGCTAGGATGACTAATATAAATGTTCTGTCTTAGTTAATAAAATTAATGTGACTTTCATTATGATAAACGATGTGGTCTTCATTTGTATCACAAGCTTATTCCTTTTCCATTCATGTCTAACATTGGCAACTTCTGCACAATAATAAAGGATCCTGGTCAGTTTATGCATTTGCATGTATTTGGTTCCACTTCATGCTATTATATTTAGGGCAAATCTAAAATTAAAGTGATTTAAGTACAAGACAAGTAAAATTTGCATTTTAGAAAATGAATCAATAAGTGTATTAAAGAATGTGTTAAAGATGGTCTATTATATTTTTTTTCTTAAAAGGAAAAACCTAGACAATTAAATATACTCCCTATTTATTTTTCATTACACGAATGTTGAATAATGATGCTCTATGTTGTAAGTAGTTTGAAGTTAATACTGAACTAGATTGTTGATGAGAAAGGAAGTGAATCTTCAAAGTTGGTATCAGATCTTGATCTAAAATAAAATTGGTAAAAATTTGTCATATCATGAAAAAATATCAGTCTGCCATGATTCTTCATGTCCCACAAGGCAGCATCTAAATCACCTGTTTCTGGTCCTTAAATCATCCTATTCTGTTTTATTTGTTTCCTCTATTCACATTTGACTGGTGGGATTCAATAGTTGATTCTAGAGTTGAATAACCACCAGCAAAGAAGACTGGTTCCACTATGTCGGTATGTAATAGACCTCCATGGCCTGATTTATAGGCAGAGTACAGTTCAAGCTCTCAAATTTTCTTATCCCATGCAAAAGATGAAAACTTCTTACTACATCTTATGACACAGCTTGAACTGATGTAATATTTAAACACAACTGATTTAGTCTTCCCGAAGCCTAACTTTTCAGATAAATATTGATCTCATCATCTCAATGCTTCTTGTATTGGCAGGTATAATAACATTTGTTCAGTTTTTTCCACATTATTAGTTGTAGGGGCCACTTTGATTCTTTAAGCATCAGTCCAAAGATAAGCAACATAATCGGTCATTAGTGTATGAGTCTTGAACTGATGATTAAGGTTGGCCTAATAATTTTATTGACAGACAGATAAAAAAAAAACTATTGAAAATTATTAGGCTGGCCCTAATCTTCTGTTCAAGACTCATACATTAATTACTGATTATATGTAGGCTAAAACAAGTTTTAGTATATGTGGTACTTTGTCTACATATGTGATTTTTTTGTTTATAAAAATTATTGACCATTGAGTAGTCTTACCCTTGAGCCAACCCTACTGATGATGATGTTTTGTATTCAGTTAGATTCTTTTTCTGCTGTTGTTTTCTTGCTTTGATTATGGATCAAACCTTGCTATTGCAAACTAAGGCATACAGTTGCACACAACATTGTGCAGGTTAATGGAACATGGGTTGTTGTCTCCTGAAAAAGCTAAGAAAGCGTTTGAGAAGAAGCAGAGGAAGCAAAAGGAGCTTCGTACAGGAACTCCTGTTAAGTCATCATCAAAGCCTCCAACTAAACCTGGAACTTCACAGAAGCAGCAACAGAGATCAAATAATGGTGACATCAAAGCAAAGAAAAGAATAGACAACGACAGTGATGACGATGACGATTTCATTTTAAGTCATAAAAGAAGAAGAGGGTGAGAAGAAAAGCCTCAAACAATTTATTTATAAAGGTAAAAAAAAAAGGAAAAAATAAATAAAAGAATTGCTGTAACTTAAATTGTAAGATAAAAATATTCTTGTTTCAAACTTACCTATAAAAAAAGGGACATGCGTTGTATGTGTCTTTGGCGAGCAACATAATGACAATGGATAATGCCTTCACTCTATTATTACTTCCGCCCCTTGAGATTGAAAATGGAGGTTTTAAAATTGCACAGAATTGCGGCCAAAATTTCAAATAACAGTTTGCGACTGCAAGTTGGACCTTGATATAAATGTATTTTATGTTGTAGAAACTATGATGTGACCACTGTTGAGGCTATATCAACCATATTTGATTGTGATTTTTGACAATTAAAGCTGAAAATGAGTCGAGCTTGTATTCAGTATGTTCGACTCATTTTAATGGTCAATTTAGAGCTTTGAGGTTTACAAGTATTAAATATAATTAAATAATCAATTTTAAATAATAATATAACACGTAAAATAATTTGATTTATTTTTAATAAAAATTAAATACATTGTTTCTAACATTTAAATACATTTAAATGACACATGTTTTATCTTAAAAAAATATTTATAACTCAAAATATTATCACTAAAAGTAGTTGATTTGAATAATAAATACAATATTTTATCCTAGATTTGTTTCTTTTTTTTTTTTTATCATGTTAGATACTGAATTTGGATTTTTAATAAACAATGAAATTTTATGTCTTTTTAGTAGCTTTCAAATGACATAAAGAATGTTTTAACATAGGGGCTCTAAGAGTGTTCAAAAGGTACGCTGCAAATGACCCCTAATTTTTAGGGACACAAATTTTTTTTACTATAAAGATTTAATTGTAGTTTTAGTCTCTTTATTTTTTACAAGTATTGAAATACTCTAGTCATTCTCTAATAAAAAGTTGAAATTATATTGCAAAAAACTTGAAACTTATTTGAAATATAGTAATTTTTATGATCTTCTCAATGAGATTCTATTTAAAGAATTAAAAGTTATTAAAGAGGTGTTAACAATTGAACTAAAATCAAGTTTTATGATATTTAGTTCTCTTAAAATATTTCATTGTTTTTATAATGCATATATAAATTATAAAATAATATTCACTATCTATGTTATTGTTGAATCTGCTAAAATGAATTTTTCAAAAATAAATTCTTAAAATCTTATTTGAGATCTACAATGTTGCTGAATAAATTAAATAGTCTTACGTTGATTTAAAATAAAAATCTTGATTATAAATAAATTATTAATAATTTTACGGCTAAATAGTATCTCTAGTCCTTTAACTTAATTTTAATTAACGTTTTAGTCATTTATCTTTTTTTTTTCTTTCCAATTTGGTCATTTATTTTAATTTTAAATGTCAATTTGATCTTTTATATTTTAAAATGTCAACAATGTTATCCTTGTTTTTACAAAAATTCATCAAAATTTTCAACGAAAACCCATAAAATTAATTATATTCTTCAATATAATACAATTTTCATCAAATTCAAAACTCAAATATTCAAATAAACTCATATTTCCATCTCTAACAACATCAAATAAACAATAAAAATATGAGTTTATTTGAATATTTGAGTTACGAATTTGATGAAATTTGTATTATATTAAAGAATATAATTAATTTTATGGATTTTGGTGAAAATTTTGATGAATTTTTTGAATTTTTGTAAAAAAAATGATAATATTGTTGAAATTTTAAAACATAAAAAATCAAATTGTCACTTAAAATTAAAAGCAATAACCAAATCGAGAAAAAAAAATAAAGAATTTAAACTACCAAGTGATTTTGTTATACAATCAAAATATATATATATATATATATATATAACTTACAAAAAAAATAGAGTATCAAACTCATGACTCATAAAAAGCACAAAAAATCTCAGAGATGACGCTGTGTTTTTATATTAATTTTTTAAGTAATTTTTATTTTGTTTCAAAATTACGTTAGATTGTGTTTAACATCATTTTCAAGTTGTTTAATACTTACATTAAAATTATTTTTTTTTACAACTCAAAGTCAACCTTATTTTATATAAAAATAAAATTATAAAAAATTAATATATATATATATATATATAATTTACTAATGTACATCCAGTTGATTTTTGAAAGGAATATATTATCATGTTATAGCTAAAAAATATTTGAATACATCCGAAGGTGGTATGTTGCTAAAATATTTTTTTCTCAAAAATAATACAGGTTAAAACAAACGAGTTTAACTATATATAGTTTAAATTCAACTTATTCAATTAAGAAGATTAGTTTTTTACTCAAATTCGACTTATTTAAGTTATGAACTAAATTCAAAAACTAATTATTAAATCGAGTCTCAAATTATTTTTGAATTAATTGGATTTATTATGAACCGTATTCACCATATTAAATATCACGACACGATTTCAACCATTAAATGACAACTATTGTAAAAACTAGGAGGTGGCCTTAATCACAATCATAGAGATGTATAAAACCTTTCATATTGTGGTCATATATACCCATCATAACCTTTTTTGGCTGCCTCTTCTTTCTTGTTGCATTTGAGTATACATTAAGATTGTCAAATCTAGTACTACAATATTTGACAAATTAATGTGTGTTTTCGTCGAGAGAGAATCTTACAACGTGTTTATGAGGGAAGTTTTTTGTTTTGAAAACCGACACAGAAACTAAAAAAATACAATAAGAAAAATGTCTCTTTTAAGTTAAACTATTATAATAATTTTCACGATAAATCATTTTAAGAATTTTATTGGAAGTTAAACCACTCTAAAATTAAGTATATAAAGAAAACTAGTAATATAATTTCACATAACACCTTAAGTCAATATCAATTAATATATGTATTATTCTAACACTTTGTGTAATCTCAAGTGTATCATAACATTTTTAACTTTATTTCACTAACTAAAATTGATTCTTTCATTAAAAAAATCCATGTCAAACAACGGTACTTAACATTGCAATTGTATACGTATATTGTAATTGTATACTATGCAGGTTTCCAATAAAAAAATGTGTCACATAGGATCACTTAAGTACTAAATCTTTCTTAGTTATAACTTTTTCAATTAAGTACTTTCACACATTCACTCTTTTTTTTTTCATGTGAAGATTGGACAATGTTGCAACTACAAAACATGAAATATAATGTAGAAGTTCTAAAACTAGATAAAATCATAATCGATGTGTGATGACAACTAAAGAATAACACTAAGTAAATATTTTCACAACGTGTAGACTTCTTTCAAACATCTCATAGCTCCCAATACAACCAAATTCTCCAAAAATAATATATGAATTACATCTTGCAACACTATAACACAAAAATATAAAAGAAAAGAAGAAGATCAGAAACAAACTTAAAATGTTTTTTATCAAAAGTATCTCGTAACGAAGAATTAGAGTTTATATGAAGAAAAAAATCAAAATGCTTTCAATTTTAATGAACTTGAACAATTTTCACCTTCCTTAATTAACCGGACATAAAATCTACCGAAAAAATTACCTATATTTATTAAAGATGAATTAAATGGAACTTGCATTGTGTGGTACTAGAGCGTGTGATAGTTGAATTCAACCCCACATTATGTTAGGAGGCACAGCTAGTAGGTTGGTACTAGCAGCATTTAATCATTCGATTCGGACATAAACCTACACAACATTTTCATACTTGCATAATTTCATCCATGTATAGATTGTGTGTGAACGTGAAATTGTACATTGGAGTAGACCATAAAGGGACCATAGTAATTAATTAACCAAGTTATTAGTCTGGTCCCAAACTAAGAAAAATGCATGCCATTTAGTATACAAAGCAGCGTAAAGACTCAATGAATGAGAACTAAATAATTGGTCCTTTTTTTATGTTTTTTTAAAAAGAATTATTGGTCCTCGTTTCGTTTCTTTTCTTTACCTTTCCTTTATTGTCCCTTTTCTCATTTCCTCTAATAAAATTATAATGTATATTTTTAATAAATAAATAAAAATATAATAACGAGAAAGAAACTTGTACATATAGGTGGAAATAAGTAGTCTAATCTAGGATAGACTAGGACACACATGATTTTTTTTAAAACATATAAATTCAAGATTTCTTAAAAACATTCATTTACTTAAAAATGTCAGACTACATGTTATATAAAAAGTTTTGTAAGCATATCATACTTATTAAAATAAATATATAATAATTTTTATTATTATTATAATTATTATATTAAATTTGATATTTTTGTTAGATATTGAACTTTTAGTAATTTAAGTTTATTAATTTTCTTTAGTTTTTAACATATTTAAATGTATTATTAAAATATAATTGAAGTAATATGTTGTATAAAGTCAAATTTTTTAAAATGACACATTAAATATCAAAAATAAAACTTAACTTCGTTAACATATTAACTCTAGTCTATTTAAATATATGTCTAATTACTTTTTAAAAAATATTAAAATAAAATAATTTTAAAATAGAGTATTCTAAACTTTAGTCAAGACTAAACTTATACTTAAAAAAGTAAGCCTACTACAAATTATAGACCGAACTTATACCTTATTTTTTTTCAAACTCAAAGTTGGAAGATATTTAGGCTTCTTACATGTGATAGTTGGGACCGAATAGGACAAAGTGTGGCTGATGCAAAAAGGCAAAGCATGTATATAATGTCTCTTGACATTCTTTGGGAAGGAATGAATTGTGCACATTAAGTCTAAGATCGGATACATGTTTAGGATTTAGAGATTTTGTTAGAATTTTTTAAGAAGATCCAGATAAAAATGAAGGAAAACATTTTAAAGAATATTTTGCGAGTGTAATTTATAAGACAATGAAAAAGAATAAATATAAGAAACTTATATTATATAATTTTCATTCAAGAGTAAAAAAAGACCTGTATGATTTGATAAACTTTTTTAATATTTTTTTTTTATTTTTATTTTTCTGTTTCATGAGTAAGGTCTATGTCTCCCAATTTTATTTTTCTTTTTCCTTTTTTTAATAAATTTTTTAACTTAAAAATATATATCTGGAGTTGTATAGTTGAGAAATTAAAAAATTACAGAGATATGGAACTATACATTTCAAGTTGAGGATTGAGAAAAACTTAATAGAATTGATTGATGTCATTGTCTCTATAACTTTTAAAGTTGGTATGCACTTTTAGATTATACGACCACCTCCAACCTAATATCCACAATTGAGGTTCTTAAGTAGCATAGAAAAAGGTAGCATTCTATATATGTACACTACTTATTTTTATATTTTAATTTTTAACTTAAGCACCTCATAATTAAAAAAACGCATCCCCCAAATTTCATTGAAGCTCAAATTGATTAGAAGTATTCAAATTTAAATTCTAATTAAAATAATTATTCATAAGATTTTATTTACCTTTCGTCCAAATTTTAAATAATAGATTTATTTTCTTTAAAAACCAAATTTACATAAAAAATAAATAAGTAAATAAAGATACATCCATCTAAACATCTCTAAAGAACTTATTAAATAAGTCAAATCCCATGTTATTCATAATATGGAAATATTCCACACAAAATTTTAAGGTAAGGAAAAAATTGACTTATATAATAACTAACGTTATCTCATTGAGGAAATTGTCATTCATGAGTTTATTGTAATTACATTTAAATCGTAAATGTATAAAGCTAGAAAACAAATGGAACTTTTTCTAAAGGCAGAGTATTACAACTCTCAATTTGGTGTAATATTAATTTGTTTAGTTGGGTTTTGGTTTTGTTTTCGTATAATTTTTTTATATTTCTTTTTCTTTTTCTTTCTTATTTGTTGGATCTTATTGTTGGGATTATGTTGTAAATTTCAAACAAAAATAAGACGAAAGATGATGAAAGTTGTACAAATAAATTTTAAAACGTATATATCACACTAAATTTTAGATTCGATTCTCCCTCAACCAATCTATATATATTGAATGCAAATGGATTAATCGGTGAATCTTCTTTAGAATACTTTAGAATCTTTGAAGTGAATTGTACATTCACATCAAACCTATCGATCAATAATAATTTACAAAATAAAGTTCCTTAATTTACTCTCGTGCACTAGAGAAGAGAAGAAATTACTCAGAAATATTTTTGGCCGAAATTTGACTCGTGGAATATGAAAATTTTATTGTTCTTTCAGCCTCTAAAGTATCTCTACTTATATAGAAACTCATATCAATTGATGAAAGAAAACAACTCTTGAAAAAGATTGTAATCTTTGGTAACTTAACAAATGCATTGGTTCGAAGGCTAACAGATGCATTAAACTTAAGTATTGGAACCACTTGACTAAGTAATATATTAAATTATTTAATTTTGCTACATTAATATAGTTATTAGAGAATACTAAATATATTTTGGAAATTCACCTCACATTATTTTCTCTTTTTAATCAATAAAACTTTATTTTTCTTACTTAAAAGAAGATAATAACTTAGTCTATATTTCATCATTAAAAAAAAAATTTTGAGTTAGGTTAATGTCTACCGATGGAGATTTTCGACCTAGTATACGTTGTTGTAGGTAAGTCATACCAAATTTTTTAAAATAGATAAGGATAATATTTTTTATATATTTATTTAGCTCAAAAAAGTTAAGTTACATGTCACAAAAACACCTTTTAAGTCTATGAGATTAACTTTCTTAAATAAATATGAATAATATTTATTATTATTATTTTATTACTATTATTATTATTATTAGATTTTGAATTTCTTTATGATAAAATATAAGTTTTATAACTTTTAAGTAATTTAATCATATTAATTTGTATTAATTTTTTATATATTTAATGTGTTATTATAAAATGAAATTGAATTATAATATTATATAAAATTAAATTTTTAAAATTTTGTCATGTTAAATCTATAAATAAATAAATAAAAAACTTATGTTTAAGTCGGCTAACATGTCATATTAGACCTAAAAAAATCTATGATAATTCACACACTAGACTTAAACTTTGAAATTTTTAATAAGTCATACTCAAATTTTGTAAAATCTATTCAACCTACTTTATTTCCACCTCTAATATTCCCGCAGTTAATTGTTAATTCCTCCTCTAAAATGAATATTTCATTATAAAATGTTAATGAATAAATCACAATTTTAGTATTTGAAAGGACATGACAATGTCACTTTAGTCCTTAATTAAATCGAAAACTCAACTTAATTATCAACTCTTCAAAATAGTCTCTAAAAAATACAAATTATTGTCAAAATATTCAATGACCATTATAATATTAGAGATTAAATGTGATTTGATATTAGATAATTAATTTAAATTTTCAATTGAATAAATAACAAAAATAATAATTTATACTTTTAGTGACTAAAATAATAATGTATTCTATTCTAATTAATTACACTAAGAGTCTAACTCACCCATAACCTCAGTCGGCACCACTTACATATTCTTCATGTCTTTTAGTCAAAAGCATATGTGGTTTGATATTGCTGTCTGTAAATTAAATGCACGTCATATAAATAATTATGAACTCCTTGATGTTAACTGTTAAGGAAATAGTCCTTCTAAGACTCACCCTCAGAAATTATAATCCTATAGCTACTTTGGCGTAGCTAAAAAATTGATTGAGATTGGATATTTAGTTCAAAGTTATTGTGGTTTGTTTGAATTAGAGTGAAATCTAGCTAAATTGTTGCATTAGCATTAGCCACAGCCACGAATTCGACATTTTAGTTCGGCATAGCTTTTGTATGTATAAGCATTCAATCAAATTAAAATCACAATCACTTCACACTATAACTATGGTGTGATTAATACTCAACAATAATGGGCAACGAATATGTGATCCAACTATTAAGGAGTTCTTTTACATTTTCCAAGTTTAACTCTCGATGACGTGACGCGAATTTAATAAATATATGTTCTATAAGTTTCTTTTATATCATCTTTTTATTTAAATTTTTTATTACATTTAAAATTTATATATTAAAATATTTTAATTTTTTTTTTAATTTTAAGAAGTTACAAGACGGAAATGTGAGATTTTTTCTCTAATAGAAAATTGCATTTCGAGAATGTGATAATCTATTTGTATTTTATTTTTTTATAATAAATAAAAAAAATAATTAAAAAATTAAATTATATTAATAAAATCAAATAAAATATATTAAATGAAAGAAAAATACATCAAAATTAATACAATAGATGTGCCAAAATAAATTAAGTATTATATTATTTTAATAATTTATAGTTTATTGTAGATCAATTAGCAATTTCATTATAGTTTGTTAAGAAATTCCTCCTAATTTTTTCTCTATATACCATGCACAGTTTTGCAACGACATTGCCTTATTTTCTCTTCTATTGTTGTTGCAAAACTAATATGGTATTTGTAGGAAAAATTGGAGGAAGCTATTAACAAAATAGAATGAAGTTGTTAAAATAATATAACACATTATTTGTTTTGACACATCTACCGTTGATGTATTTTTTTTAAAACGTTTTTTATTTGATTTTATTAATATAATCATTTGTTATAAAAAAATAACAATAGATGTCGGATACGACCTTCTATTAGAGAGAAAAATATTCCAAATATTCGCATCTTTGTTCTTGCAACCTACTGAAATTAAAAAAAAAAAAACATTTTAGTAGATAAATTTCATATAATATGACAGAGAGTTTTATAAAAAAAAATACAAATATAAAATATCCTCAATTTACATTCTAATGAGTTTTAAAATTCAAATTACTTAAACTTTCTATATACATACTTTAAATATATTTTAATTTTTTATTATATATAAATTACGATTTTCGTCTCTATATTTTAAAATGTAGAAATTTAGTCCATCTATTTAACAATTTATAAGATTTTTCCTTATCATTCAAATTTGAATTCAATTTTACTACTGTGATATCTAAATTGATGACATGAAATTATACAAAACTTACATTAGATACATTATATGTGCATTATAAAATTGATCAATTCATCAATTCATCGTTTCTTTTAACCGGTGCGAATTTAATCATTGTTTTCTCTCATATTAAAACTCATATAACTTAACAATAACGTGTGTCCCCACTCCTGCTATTTCACTTTTTCCAAATATATACAGCTAACCACAAAGTTTAGAATCCATCAAGTCAAGTATCTTATCTGGAGTTGCATAATTTGTCGGTTTGTGCTTTAATGTGACCCTCATATCTCATTTTAAGGTTTCTTACTCGTTTCCTTAATCATGGAAAAAAAAAATAAAGAAATTAATATATGTGGCACCGATTCCAGTTACTTGTACGACACTGAATTGGATTCGTGTGAGTGACTATTGCAATGACACTATAATCGAAAAATTCATGTTTATGGGTCCAACTCCAAAACGGACCAGAATTGCTGCAGTCCACTTGTCCTCGCATTTAAGCATTTCACACATTAAACATCATTTGATTAAAATTCAAGAATCAAAATTTAAATTATAAGATAATTATAAAAGCTTACATTTTTTAACCGTATGGCTGAGAACTTGAGATCCAACGGCTATGATATTCTCGAATGTGTAAATTTAGGACTCCTTAAATGCAATGAATCCGAAAAAGTGTATCAAGGAAACAAACAGGTAACAACTCATTAAAAGTGTACGATCAATGTATCTTTGATTTTTTGTGGCGATGAAAAATTATCTTAGTAAAGTTTATTTTGACCTACTTCATTTTAATGAAAAGTGAACTAAAAGAAAATTAAATTATGTCTAAATGTTTAATGTAAAAGTAATTTTTAATTTTTGGATCAAAATTGATTTTGAGGTGTAGTAACAAAAACTGAATTTTGGTATGTGAATTTAAAATTAGACACTATCTACTGTCTTTTTATTTATTTATTTTTTAACAAAAAGAATAATTTGAATTTAATAAAAAAATATTTTAAAAAATAGAATTATATTAATAAAATTCAACAAAATACATTTAATAGAAAAAGAAATATATCAAAATTTATGCGGTTGAATAGTATGTCAAAATAAATAGCGTGTTCTTCCTATTTTGTAGATAAATTAACAACTTAATTCTATTTTGCTAACAACTCCTTTTAGTTTTTTTTCTTCTTCCGAATCTAATAAAAATAAAAAATAAAAAAGTATTGTTAATTTAATAAATAAAAGATATTAAAAATATTTTTAAAAAATAAAATTATATTAATAAAATCAAACAAAATACATTTAATAGAAAAAAATAATCAAAGTTAATGTGGTTGAGTAGATGTGCCAAAAACAAATAACGAGTTATATTATTTTAACAATTTCCTTCTATTTTGCAGATAAATTAGCAACTTCAACTTATTTGTTTTGGCACATCTACTTAACCCATTAGAGTCAAATGGTTGCCACTCGTAATATGTTACTACGACAACTCGAAAGAAAAAGAAGAAACATAAAGAAAGGGAGAAACAAAAAAGTCTCAGATGTCGAATAACTTTTGGTATACTTTCTATCTGAAGAGAGTCCTCTATTTATAGAGGAACTCTGCAACTATGGGAGAGAAAATTGTGTGATCCATCAAATCAGGTCCACATAAATTAGTACTCCGAAATTTTCTAGGTTTTCACCGCGCAAAAAATGAATGCGCGAATCCACAGAAGACTTGGAACGCGAGAATTTCTAGGTTTTGACCGGGGCAAACTGATACACGAATTCAGGAAGAAAGATTGGATCAGATGTTGAATGTTGACTCGGTGGAAGGCAAATACGTGTTCAATGTATCAATAAGATAAAAGCGCATGCATTTATTATTAAAAAAATAAATAAATATTTTTAAAAAAAATTATGAATACTAAAAAATAATATACCACTTAACCCAAGCCCAACGGTGGCGGCGCACTTGCGTGTGTAGTGGTCAATTTGCATGTGTTCTCACCCCTTCACAAAATTGTGGTACTCCTAAGGGCACACCCCAATTGCCATACTTCTACCTTATAAACACTACTAGTGTGTGTCATCCCTCCTATGTGCGACTTTCTTATTTTTTTCAATTCACACTAACTAGCTCTCATTAATGTCATCCTCATTTCCAACAATCTCTTATTAATATCATCATTATTTTCATCAATCCCCCACTTGAATTTAAAAAAAAAAGTTTCTGAAGTAGTGTGTAACGCTTCTATAAGATCGTGCCTAAATAGAAGTATCTCCTGACTTGAACCTTGACATAATGAGTAAGATTCAGATTCAACAAGAGTGACTTATAGTCTTGAAATCTATCTCTGATATCTAACCCACACACAACCTTTTCATATGATGTATTCTCAAAAGCTCGTGCATTAATAGCCATGCACGTCTATCCCAGTATAGTGAACGCTCTATGAATTTTGCCTTGAAATTCCATAAGAAGCGGTCCCACTTCCACATTTACATATGTGAGTCTATCAAGAGTACTCTTATAGCTAGATACTCCACTCCATGTAGAGTGTAGATCTCATTAAGAGTTTTTATTATATCATCTTTTCATCGCTTTAGGAATCATGCTTCTTTGATATATAATAGCATGTTCATCTCATATTACTTCACAACTTGTTATTACCCATTGAACCTAAATTATTGGGATCTCTAGTATTTTAGATCGGGTTACGATCATGAGTGACTCATTGATTTATAGGCAATAGTCCCATCCTTTTGGATATATTTAGGACTTTCTCTCTAGCTAATCCTTTCGTCAAAGGATTCGCTAAATTTTCATCAATGTGTATATGATCCACTATAATAGCTCATTTAGAAAGTAACTCTCTAACAGTGTTGTGCTTGCGAAGTATTTTTCGTCTCTTACCGTAGTAATAACGATTCTCAATTTTTGCAATAGTCGCGGTACTATCACAGTGGGTCAACACAACTAACATAGATTTTTCCCATAAAGGGATCTCAGCTAGCAAACATCTCAATCAGTTCGTTTCTTCACTAGCAACAACTAGTGCTATCATTTTAGACTCCACAGTGGACTGAGCCTATATTGTCTATTTTTTCGATTTTCAAGATACAACACCACTGACTATACTAAAAATATAGCCACTGGTTGCTTTGGAGACATCTGATAAGGTGTTCCAATCAACATCATTGTATCCTTCAAGGAAGATAGGAAATCTTTGATAATGTAATCTGAGACTCATGATCCTTTTTAGGTATCTCATGACTCTTTCAATAGTTTGTCAATGCTTCATACTAGGTCTACTAGTATACCTGCACAACAGTCTCACGACGTAGGCAATGTCGGGTCTAGTATACTTAGTGGCATACTTGAGGCTCCCAATGATGCTCGCATATTCAATTTGTCTAACACCTTCACTAGTGTTCTTGAAAAGTTTCACACTTGGATCATATGGTGTGCAAGCAGGTTTACAGTCAAAGTATTTGTATTTGTATTTGTTTAGGATATTTTCAACATTGTGAGACTGATCCAAAGAAATTCCCTTTTATGACCAAGTAATCTTGATTCCTAGGATTACACTCGCTTCTCCGAGGTCTTTCATATCAAAGTTGTTACTCAACAATGATTTCACGATATTTACAACATGAATGTTTGAACCAAATATGAGTAAGTCGTCCACATAGAGACATATTATAGTGCAAATGCTATTTTCAAATTTGTAGTAAATACATTTGTCACTTTCATTCACTTTAAACTTATTCAATATAATCAACTTATCAAATTTTTCTTGTCATTGCTTAGGATATTGTTTAAGACCATACAAAGATTTATCTAACTTACAGACATTGTCTTCTTGTTCATGAATTGCAAAACCTTCAGGTTGTTCCATATAGATTTCTTCTTCCAGATCACCATTTAAAAAAACTATTTTGACATTCATTTGGTGTATCACCAAATTATGAATAACTGCTACTGAAATGAGTACCCTAACGGATGTTATTCTAGTGACTGGTGAAAAATTGTCAAAGAAATCTATATTTTTTCTTTGTCTAAAACCTTTGGCTACAAGGCGACCCTAGTATTTATCAACAATTCGATCCAGTTTTAGTTTCTTTTTCAAAATCCATTTACAATATATTGGTTTACAACAAGGAGTCGAGTCTACTAAGTGCTAGGTCCTAATAGATTCTAGAGAATCCATTTCATCGTTTATAGCTTCTTGCCATAAATCTGCATCCAATGATGACAAAGCTTATTTAAGATTTGCATGATTCTCTTCTAAAGAATATGTCGTATATTTTGGTCCATAATCTTTAGCAACTTCGACTATATTACTTCTTCGAGTTTCTGTTTCGCCTTGATTGCTGCATTCAGTGCTTCTTGTCACATGAACGTGACTTGGTTCGCTGCCCCCACTATTTCTCGATTTGAAAGGGAATTTATTTTCATAGAAGTCAACATCATTTAACTCTATGATCACTTTCGCATTTAGGTCATAAAACTTATGCACTTTACTGTTTACTGCATACCCATTGAATACACATTCATAGGCTCTACTGGCGAGTTTAACTCACTTGGGATTGGGAATTCTGTCATAAACCAGACAACCCCAAGTTTGAAAATAAGACAAGTTCAGTTGTCTTTTCTTCACTATCTTAAACGGAAATATTTTGTTTTTAGATTTAGGAACTCTATTCAAAACATAGCAAATAATCAAAATAATTTGCCCCCACCAATGAGATGCAACACCAAAGTTAAGCATAATAACGCCATCTAGTTCAGTAAGAGTTCTTTTCTTTCTTTCAGCTTTACCATTCATTTCAAGTGAATATGGTGCAATAGTTTCATGTATAATTCTTTGCGTTTTATAAAACTCATTAAATAAACCAGAATGATACTTTGTTCCTCTATCACTACGAAACCTCTTAATTTTTTTTCCAAATTGATTTTCAATTTCAGTTACAAAGATCTTAAACATGTCAAACGCTTCATTTTTATTTTTCATTAGATATACAAAAGTATAGTCAGAGCAATCATCAATAAAAGAATAAAATAACGTTTTTCATTTCTTGTTAACATTCCATCAAGTTCACGTATATTAGAGTGTATTAAATCTAAAAGCTCGGATTCTCTAACTACTGATTTATGTAAACTCTTTGTTATTTTAGCTTGACTGCAAAAATCACATTTTTGAAAATTATTTAAAGATAACTTTGGAATTAGGCCTAAGTTACTTAAGTTTGAAATCACACGTTTGTTCACATGACAGAGTTTAGCATGCCAAATATTAAAATCACACATGTAAGCAGAATGAGACATTTTATTGATTACAACATTCAATTTAAACATGCCATCAGTGGCGTACCGTTTTCTAACAAAAATACTATTTTTAGAAATGGTGCACGAATCTACCCCTATATACTAAGCAAACCTTGCCTTATTAAGAAGAAAACCAGAAACCATATTCTTCCTTATTTCAGTGCATGACATCCTTTAGAATTAAGGTATTTTCATAGGTGAATATTAATTTGACATCCCCAATACCAACAACATTAGTGGTGTGGGAATCTCCCAACAACACTTTCTTATCTTTAGCGGTAGTGTATGTTTTAAACATAGCACAATCATAACAGACATGGCGTGAGGTGCTAGTGTCTATCCATCATCCATCTGATCCAACAACAATGTTGATTTTAGTTATCATAGCAATGAATTGCTCTTCTGTCAAGTTAGCCTGTTGAGCAGGACTTGGCTTGTTCCTACACTTGCGTGTCATATGACATTCTTTCCCACAATTAAAGCAAAGTAAAAGGGCATTTTAGGAGGTGGTTGCTGCCTTATAATTGAGACCTTTGGGGGGTTCCAATTCTTGTTGTTGTTCTTTATAGTGCACATTCTGATTCTTAAGTTGTTTGTCGTTTGACTTCAGAACTGCTCCAATAAATTTCTTGTTCTTGTTATTAGCAACAAGAAGAACTTCATTTTTCTGGTTTTGCTTACAGGATTCTTCCTCAATTCTAAGGCGGGTTATCAGATTTTCCAAAGATAATTATTTTGTTTTATGCCTAAGAGAATTTTAAAAATATTTTCAAACAGGGGACAGTTTGTCAATAATAACAGCAATTTGAAACTGTTCATTTAGGGACATACCTCCACATATGATCTCATGAGTTAGTTTTTGGATTTCATGGGATTGAGCTTCCACTAATCTGTCATTTATCATATGATATTTGAGGTAGCAGCTAACAACATACTCTATTTTTTCATGACTTCCTTATTTTTTCAATTCACACCAAAGAACTCTCATTAATATCATCATTTTCATCAATCTCTTATTAATATCATCATCATTTTCAACACGAAATAAAATAGATAAATTAGACAAAAGTATAAAATAATTGCCCAATAAAAAAAAGCATATAGCATGAGATCAATATTTTCTACCTTAATAAAAACATAGAATCTAGAAGAAAAACGACCAGATTCGATTTCATGTCACCTTAAAAGCTAGGAATATATAAGTTTCATTCTAGATTTGCTTTTGGTGTAAAGGTGTGGTAGTCTTAGCTACCTCAATTTTGTTTAATAAGTTTGTATAATTTATTTTTATTTTAATATTATATATTTAGCTACTTCAAATAAATCTATTCCTAGAGTTATAGTAAATAAAAAAGTAAAAAATTATCATTTGATTAAATATAGTTATATTAATCTTGTTTTGACACGTCAAATTTTTACTGTAGCTATGGAGAAAGATTTGTTATCATTGATAATCGTTAAAACTAGACTCAAATAAAATTGACAATGAGTTTTTTTTAATAAATATTTGATTTGATTGCAGTTTTGATATTTCTATTTTCAACAATTAATGGAGTTGATCATTTTTTAAAAGTCAACAGTTTTAGTCTCTCTCGTATTTTTTACTAAAAAATAATGATTTGACATATTTTAAATGATATGGCATATTATTTCATGATATAGAATCATCTAGATATATTAATTAAATTACAAAAATGAAAAATTTATGAAGCAAAAAGTTAAGTTTTTAAAAGGTTTTATTGCAATTTCATAAATTTAATCATTCTAAATCATTGCATTATATTTCACGTTGTTTAAATAATATCATATCGCTATTTTTTGGTTAAAAAACATAATGAAGGACAAAATCTGTCAAATTTTAAAATAGATAGACTTATTTCGTAAATTGATAAAAATATGAGGACTAAAACTATGATTAAGTCTAAATATTTAATTGTTTTCATTGAAAAGGATATTGTTAGTTAATTTAGTACAAAATCAATATAAATAAATTTGACTCTTTAAAGCGTAATCGAGTTCAACTTTCTTAAATAGTCGCAAGCAATTTTTATTTCAATTGCATTTATTTAAGTTATATTTTATATAATAAAAAAATTTGTCAATATTTTTGCTCTTTAGTTAAGATTAATATACTAATAATCTTTTATAAGCAAAAAGATATATTTATAGAGGAACAAGGAGTACCCAACCCAGGTTGAACACTCTTTTAATCTAGAGCTGCAAGAACCTTCTTCTTCTCTCAACCACTATTTCTTCTTTATAGTAGAAGAGATGGGTAATTTGTAATATTTTTTTTTAAATCATCTTTTTACATCATTGTTTCTTTTATCTTTTGTCTAAATAAGTTATATTAATTTCATATAGATCTATTTCTTCTTCGTGTTTTAATGTTATTTTACGATTAAGTACGATATTGTTTGGTTTTTTCTCGTCTTATTTAGTGTTTATTTTATTCAAATTGACATATTAATTTTGATCTAATACATACATATTCAATCAATGATTTTAGTGTTGTCAATATTACATATCCAAACGCACAGATATTTCAATCACTTTAATTTATTTAAATTCGTAGACATTTATCGTTTTATACTATTAATTTAAATTTTGTGAATTTTTTTCGCAAATTTATCTTTTACAATTATAGCGAATTTGTATTGTTCTTGATTAATGTATTATATTAATTTAAATGAATGAATATCTATTTTAATAAAAATAAATAAATAAATAAATAAATACCCAACCCAATTAACACTTAACATGCATACTACTTACATGCAAGATAGCTCAATGAGCATGAAGACTAATCCAAAAAATTTAAATGAAACTTTCTATATCGTAAAGTATATTTCTACCTCGTAAAAATTAAAAAGATAAGTTCTTTCTTTATATTTGACATTCTCGTAAAATAAAATTTATTCTAAACTTTGATTCGATTTGTTTTGTTAAAGCCTAACTAACATAGTAAAGAAACAAACAAATCACGTTGAGTTGCCGCAGCTGCACGTATTTGGATATCATAGTGAAACAAACAGTTGTGTCAACGTTGCTTGTGTAAAAACAAAAAAGTGAAACAAGCTTTGCAAAAATGTTGAAACGCGCTTATCTCTCTATCTCTTTATCTCTCTCTTTTTTTACACGTCAATGACGCGCATATATAAAACAATAATAAGTATCACAAAGAAAAAACAAATAATAACTTCCCGGACGAATTATCTTACGTCAATGACGCTGTTGACATAAAGTGCAGAGCTAATATACTGCAACTTGCTCCCATAACAAACTACATATACACATGAGTGCGGACTCATTCTCTGCATAAATTTTTATAAAATTATAAAAAAACATTTCATTAAATAATTTTAAATTAATATATAATAAGTAGTTAAACAATATAAATAAATATCAATAGATAGATTATATAATAATAAATTTTATATTTATATAAAATTTTGTATATTTAATTATTAATATATTATGTCAATAATCAACAGTTGAATTAGTAAAATTATAATATTAAATTATTAAACGAAATAACTCATAATTATCTATGGAGTCAATATATCTCTATTATATATATATATATAATTAAGTTAACAAAATATATATATATATATATATATAATCAAGTTAACAAAAATTTGATAAAAAATTTTCTTATATAATTTAATTTAAAATTTAAATAAAAGATATTAATTTTTTTGGATATAATTTATATATAACTAGAGATATTATATTGTTGTACGTGGTTAGTGTGCATGGGCTCAATGACCTTAATTTAAATTTACATTATATTTAAAGATTTAATTATTTTTTTTAAGTTTATTCAACAATTTTGACCATGGTGTGTAATGAGCATGTCTAATTCTATTGTTCAGAGAGAAACAAAATGAAACCAATTAAAAATACAGTGGGTGCTTTGGTTTTTCAATTTTTGTACTCCTTTTATTCTATAATAATTGATTCATTTGTAGAAAATTGTCAATAATTTTTTTAATTTTTAATGCAGTTTTTAAATTATTTTGAGACAGAGAGAATAATATATTTTCAATAATTATAATATATGTCTCAAGAGATTTAACATTGTTATATTTTCATAGTTGGATTTAAACGCAATACCTCTAGTTAAGTTGAAAAATACATTTATCATCGCATCTAAGTGTTCTTGGGTATTTTGAAGAAAAATTTAATACTATAATTTAATGTATATATCATACACTAGACAAATATTTAACCATACTTAAATATTTGTAAATTTAGAGAATGTCTTATATAAAGATGATTTTTTATGTTAACATTTATCTATATTATTTTTACTCATTAATTAGAGTATAATATGTATGAATATTTTACTTGAAAGTGTAAAAGAAAATATTATATTTAAATAATTTTATTAAAATTTCAATATTTTTTATAATTTTTTTAAAAATATTTAAGAATATAATATTAGATATGATAACCAACATATGCGATTTATTTGTGTATATATAAATATTTAGTGAAGATGTAAATTAGTCTATGAAATTGTAAACGCCGATCAATTAGTCTCTGAATTTTTTGAAATGGCATATATATCATTGAAATTATAAGATATCAATCAAAATAATTCATATGTAAAATTTTGTTGTTAAAAATTGATGTGACATTATAATTGAATATGTATTTATCTACGTTGATTCAACATCAACATCATTTCTCATAAACAAATTTGTCAATGAAATCTTGTTATCTCAGAGATAAATTTGTAAGTAATTATGCATTGACTAATTATTGATAAATTAATCCATAAAATATTTAAATTTTATCCAAAAATTAGTTCATGTTGTGATGACATTGGATACGAGATCAACATAAATAAGTCAAATATTTAATCAATAGGCTAAATAGCACCCGTGGTCCCTTAACTTAATTTCAGTTAACGTTTTAGTCCTTTATCTTTGTTTTTTTTCCGATTTGGTCATTTATTTTAATTTTAAGTGAAATAAAGAATGAAAACATGAGTTTATTTGAATATTTGAGTTACGAATATGATAAAATTTGTATTATATGAAAGAATATAATTAATTTTATGGGTTTTAGTTGAAAATTTTGATGAATTTTTATAATAAAAAAAGGATAATATTGCTGACATTTTAAAACATAAAAGATTAAATTGTTACTAAAAATTAAAATAAAAGACCAAACCGGGAAGAAAAAAAAGATAAAGAACTAAAACGTTAACTTAAATTAAATTAAGGGACCATAAGTACTATTTAGCCTAATCAATATGTTATATCATACTCTCTAATAAAAAAAAATATAAATTATTTTAATTACTATTTTACAATTACAATAATACATTTACTAATTTACAATATTCAAAAGGTAATTTGACTATCGTTTGGGATTCGAATAACCAATTTATTTATTCATTTTACAAATAGTTTGGTAGTATTAATGAACGACAAAGGCAGAGAAATTATTGCATCTTTGAGAAGTGACTGATAGTAATACCATTGGGTAAATGGGGAAAGTCCAAAAACCTAAACTCATTGTTGGCACTACTGAGTCTCTAGTTTTAAAAGCAGTCACATGCAATGGTTGGCTATATGATCTCTACAACACTCTTAGTCAAAAAAAAATCTCTACGGCACCTATACGTAGCTAGCTAGGGAGACAATTGAACAGACTCCATATACGGGTAATATTCTGAGGTGAAATATAAGCAATATCAACTATATATATATATATATATATATATATATATTTCTGATCAAATTGCTAACAGATCGACAAGTCTGGAATCTGGTAAGTTGTGACATGCATATATACATTATACTCCCTCCATCTTAAATATAAAAATAAAAGGGCTATAAAAATTTTTACTTTTATAAATATATTATATTTTATTTTTAATTTTTTTAATAATAATTTTTTAAATATTTTTTGTCAACAATTTTAATCTTTATTTTTAAATTAATTCATGTGTATCTTTTAAATTTTTGAATAATTTTACATGTATATTTAAAATATTTTAAGAACTTCTCCTACAAAAATATAGATTTTTTAACAAGAGATTAATTAAATATGATATTTTTAAAGCTTTTAGTGCTTAAAAATTCATATTTAATTTTTTTAAAATATAAATTTTTTCGATGAAATTCTTATAATATTTTAAACATGCTTGTAAAAAAATTATTAATAGTTTTAAAAAATACACATTAGTTGACTTCAATTTGAGATCCTAAACCCTAAACTCTAAAATATAAACCAAAATTGTTGATAGAAAATATTTGAGTAATTATTGTTTGAAAGAAAATTTTTATAATAACTAAAAAAACAAAATATAATATATTTATAAAAACAAAAAATTTATTTAATTTTACATAAAAATAAAGCTAAAATGTAAAAAAAAAAAAATATAGCTAAAAAGTTGATGTATTTACCCTTTCTAATATAAGTAAAAAATAGTCAAATATATTTACTTATTTTTTGCTCATTTTTTATTTATATTTTAGAATAAGGAAGTATTAGTTTAAAAATAATTAAATGTACATGGAATACTAGAATTTTCGGATTGACTACAATCGTCTTCAATTTGAGACTCGGACCCTAATGATTGAGGAGTGCCCATGATTGAGAGCTTCAAATCAAATTTGTTCCCAAGGGATCACATTAATTTACATAATCGTGGAGTTTCTATTTCCCAATAAAGTTTTTCTTTTATGGTCACGAAAACCCCCACAAGAAAACTTGAAAGAGTTAATTAAATTGAGAATATTAGTGATAAGATATTTTTATTTTGATTTTATTTATCTTTATAAAATTGATTTGTAAGCGAATAAATGTTACTATTATAAATGTTTTTTGTGTTTTATCTCTATCCAATTTGATACTAAAATTTTGTATCAACACATGTATTTACGTTTAACGTCATTAAATTTAGTGTGTAGATATAAATGGTATATAGTTTAATGGATGATTTTAAAATTATAATTTTTTATATTAAAACAAATTCATTTTTACAAAATTATTTGATAAGGTGAGAAGTGCAAATTTTTATAAAGTTATTTGAGATATCATTTCTATTAATTCAAAGCTTACATTACCATTACAAGTAGCATAAAAATAGGTCAGACCGACCAACAGAGGTATGAGACCTAACTTTACATTAGACTAAACTTTTCTTTTAAATAGACAATGTCAAGGCTTCTAATAAGACATATTTAGTTAAAAAAAATCAAATTACATGCCACATAATAAGTCTTTTAAGCCTATTAGGCTGATCTATTTAAATAAATAAAAAAACATTTTTTATACTAATATAATTATTATATTAAATTTTGATCTTTTTTGTTAGATATTCAACTTTTAGTAATTTATGTATATTAATTTTCTTTAGTTTTTGACATATTTAAATGCATTGCTATAAAATAGAATTGAAGTATGATGCATATAAAGTCATATTCTTCAAAATGTCATGTTAAATATCAAAATAAAACTTAATTTCATTGATAGAAAACGCCTGTAAAAATATGTTTATTATTTACCATTGACAAGAAACGTCAGTAAAAATATCAAAATAAAATTCGTTAATCTATTTAAAAATATGTTTATTTTTTATTCAAAAATATTAAAAGACCGACTTCTATCAAGGGTTAAACCTAAAAAATAAGCCTATTCAACCCAGCCAACTTAAGTCTAATAAATTTTAACTCCATTCAACCTATTTTCACCCCTAATTATAATACATGACCTCTTGATCAAATTGTGAGAATTAAAAAAATTAATAGTAACATTAAATTTATTGACAATTAGTATTGTTTTTATAATTATTTTCTTGAATAGAGATAATTAATTAATATTTTTACTATAAGATTATTAGTAATTGCAAAAAAAATAAAAAATTAATTAAGGGTACATCAATGAAGAAGAATCAAGAAAAGTTAACAGTACATTACCATAAAAAGGGGCAAATATGTGATAAACAAGAATTACATTACATCCTTTAGAAGAAAATAAAGCAAGAGAACCCAAACTTTTGGTTCTCCAGAAAGTGGTGATAAGGGGATCATATAACATAACATAGAAAGAGTCAACAACACTACAGTTTGATATGGGGTAAAGAAACAGGAAACGCTAGTAAAAAAATTATTAAGCAGCAAATTTACAGAGACTGCAGAGTTTGTGTGGCACAACAAAGCCGGTACTTCTAAGCTTGCCGGGCGTGTGGGGTCACCCATTTTCTCTTGCGGGTCCTTCGTTTACGCTAATACCGTGCCTTTTTTTTTTTTTTTTTTTAATTTTTAATCACGTGGATACAATTTACATTGTATCATGGATCGTTTAGCAATTTCTATTCTTGAATTAGAAAATTTGCTGAGCACGTGTACAAAGTGTGTTCTTTTGATCAACGACCAGTTTTCTCAATATACAACTCTTATTATCTAACAACAAAGTCCTTATCTTCTAACAAAATTCTAACTCAAATGGAATGAGTTGAATATTATTATACTATATACAACTACTTTTTTAATTGTGGTTGAATCATCTATTATATGTTACCGTAAAAAGTATTAGATTTATAAATTGAATGGTCTAGGGAGTGAGTGCAGCATAGAAAATAGAAAATAGAAAATAGAAAATAGAAAATAGAAAATAGAATGTAGGTCCCTTCCAAGTTCCAATATGATGAAGTGAACCTTTATAAGTGACATTGGCAAGTGAGTGAAAAAGGGGGTCTAGGCCCATTAAATTCTCTTTATAACTTTCCCTTCCCATAATTCCCAAACCAAAGAATGAGTAGTAACTCAAAAACTCATGAGTGCAGCTCAAATTCAGAATCACAATCTCAAAAGATTAAACGCATTAGAGACACAAACAGCAACAACCATCCAGTTTACCGTGGGGTCCGCATGCGAAACTGGGGGAAATGGGTCTCCGAAATTCGCGAGCCGAGGAAGAAATCGCGTATATGGCTCGGCACATTTTCCACGCCGGAAATGGCGGCTAGAGCTCACGACGTAGCCGCTCTTAGCATAAAAGGAAGCGCCGCCATTCTTAACTTCCCTGAGTTGGCTAACTCGCTACCTCGGCCGGTTTCTTTGGCTCCTCGCGATGTTCAAGCCGCCGCAACCAAAGCCGCTCAAATGGAATTTCCCTCTTCGACAAATTCTTATGAATTGAGTGAGATAATTGAACTTCCTCGGTTGGGAAACAGTGGTGATTTTGAAAAGGAGTTTGTGTTTATAGATTCCATTGATGCTTATCAGCCTCCATGTTTGCAAACCATGGAAGATGTTCTTTGGAGTGATAGAGAGTACTGGATGGAGTTTATATAATAATATTTTCTCTCAAATCAAATATAAACAAAAAATTAATATTTTTAAAATTAATATATTTAATCTAAATATATTAATTTTTAAATATTATTTCTTTCTAAAAAGGAGTAATTAAGTATAGATTTGAGAGGAGTTTCATGTTTATATATATATATATATATATATATATATATATATATATATATATATATATATAAGTCCTTCATTTAATCTTTCATCTGTTTATTTGAATGTAATTATGTGTGTATTAATATTCTCTTCTCTTATTTTGAATAAACCCCTCTCTTTCTTTCTTTTTTTTTTTTATTTTCATTTTTTCAAGATTTGGCGCGTCTCTTCAGTCACTTGTTGTTTTTCCTGTTATGAGTGACTGCAAGTGCTACACACACTTGTGAGACTCAATTATTCTTATTCTTCATTTTGTAGTGAATGCTGCTCTGCTCTGTCTAATAGTGTGTTACTGTTGTCTTTTGTTTTTTTTCTTCCACTCATTTGAATTGTAATATTTAAAAAATAAATAAAAAGTTGGAGACATAGAATTATCATTAATTAAAATAATATTGATGATTTTTTGTTGGAAATTTAAATTTAAACTTCAAGTTACAAAGTCAAACTCTTACTGCACTGGCTTATAATTAAAGTAAAATTTGAATTCTATATATGTATTGGAAATGAATGTTTTTTGTTGGGTAGCTTGCCTCATTCATATGAGTCTAACTATTAAGTCCTTCCTTGTTGGGTGAAAGAAAACGACAAAAGAATAGAAAGGGAATATGATGTTATATTAAACGATAGGCGATCTACCCAGCTGTTCCAATGGTGGCGTTGTTGAAAAGATTAATGGTGAAATTAAAGAGTATGTTTATTATGTGTACCCCCACACTCACTCCTCTCACTCTCAATTTTGAGGGTTATACAATATTGATAAAGGAGTACGTGTTTTCCTTTGGCAAATGGTGACTAGTGATTGGTGTTCCCTGCTGTGCATATATGATAGGACAGGGACAAGGACAACATCATTTTCATCAAAGAAGAACTGGCATAGTACACAAACACAGGTAATGTAATTCTAATTCTAAACGCGTTATGTACATAATATTGTAATGTAATGTAAATTCTCTTGAGATTTCAAGTACAATAATGTCTCCTTTCTAACTTTTATTTTCCTTTGATAATAGAATTGATGATTTGTACCCAAACAAAAAAAATTAAAATCGATGGTTTTGGACCTTCACTTTGGGTCACATTTACTAACCGGCGTTTGTCACTTTGAATTGACTACTATGAATAATATTTTCCGCAAATAATTAGATGGATTTTTCAACTAAATTATTTGTAGTTTCCCTTTCAAAAAAGCGCATGCGTCAATATAAAACTTAAACAACCATTTATATAAATAAAAAAAAAATAAAATCAACTACTATTTAAGAGAGTTTTACCGTTATCAACATGAGTAAGATATTTTTCAATAAAAAGAAAACATGAGTAAAATATTTTATGAAAAATGATTTGTAGACATCAGATTTAATATTAAATAATACGGTTTTCAATTGTTTAATATTTTTATTTTATTTGTATTTTATACTATGTCAATTTACGTTCTCCAATTTTTAGTGATATTGCAAGATGAATGTATATTGAGCAAACAAAAACACGAAAAATCTATTAAAGGTAGACTCTACACGCCATATGGCCACAAATAGCACCAACCAAAATGTCTTCAAAAGTTTATTTCCACATTTAAAGAGATGCTACACCATAGTGCAGAGTAACCTTTTTCTTGACAAAAAGTCAAAAGGGCTAAGTCACTTGTTTTATTTTTATGATAAATAAATAATTGGTCTTTTTTTTACTAAAAAAATAATTGGTCTTTAGACTATCAATATCTTTATTTATTTGGTCCTCTAAATATAAAAATATATTAAATTGTTCATTAACTATATATTCTTAATTATCACTCTTTCTCCTATTTTGAAAGTTAATTTATCTCCCAATTAAATAGATTGAGAATAATTTAAGAAGGATTAATTTGTTATCTTTTTATAGTTCAGAGATCGAATAAGAATGAGATATAATTTAAGACCACTAAATGGAATATTTATTGCCTCATTAATATTTATATGTAAGTTGTAAATGAGGTGGACTTATATTTAAGCTTATACTCAAAAGAAAATTAACATAAACTAAACATATATTTAAATCTTTTATATATATGTGATGTAGATTTGACATTACGTGACTTAAAAAAAATAAAATTTGGCAATATATATATGTATGATTGAATTATTATACAAGCTTATAAAAAAAATTACTATACAAATAATATATATTTACGTTAAAACAAAATAAAATAAAATCATTAATCATATTAAACTGCACATGAATTGAATTTAGTTGGATGATCGACTATTGTTTATAAACAGTGATTTTATGTTAATTTTTGTCGGATGATCAATATGTTAATTAAATTTTTCTGAAAAAAAATATAAACAAATAAAAGGGATGAGTTGGGATGTAGGGGTGGATAAAAGTATTGGTGTTGGTAGGGATGGGGAGGGTGAGATGTTGAAGCTTTTGAAGATTGGGACGAGTTGTTGTGAATGGAGTTTGGAGAATAGGTGGGGTTGAAAGGAGGCAATGGCTAAGATTAAGGAGATGAAAGAAAAGGATCACGTTGGTTGGTTGGTTTGAAGATCAAAGTCAGGATTCTAACTTGTCTTACTCCATCAGAAATTAAGTAACAAAGTATTTGATCTAATTTATATAAGTCTAGAGTAGTATAACTACCTTGTGTATATCAAATTTGTGGTAATAAAAAAAAAGTTATTTCAATTCAGAATGATTGTTGCAATAACTTTCTTGTATATTTTTCATACATTGTACCATCGTTGACTTGAGATTTTATAAATAATAATAATAATAACATATATTATTTTTATTTATATATATATATATATATATATATATATATATATATATATATGTATGTAGAGACACATACATAAAAACGTCAATAATGATATAAGTTTTATTATGAATAATGATATTTAAGATACCAATATAAATATATATACAAATATAATCACAATAAAAATCAATCAAATTCCTCTCATAAGTTTACAAGTTTGTCACGATAATTATTTTCTATAGCCCTTACAATTTAATACTTGTTTTAGTTTTTGAATTTTTTTTAAAAAGTATTTAACTATAAAACTCGCACATATTAAATATAGAGATGTGGAGGATTATACAATGTAATATATCATTATATATCAAATGAAAGTTGTCTTAACTAATAGGGACTCATCTTATTAACATCCTCCATTGAACGACCAAAAAAGTGGGTGTCAAATAGACATTTACGAATTTAGGAGTTACCATATCTCTCCTCCTTACATTCAGGTCCCACTATTAAAAAATGGAAGCAAAAAAATCATAAGAGACAATAGTCTCTGTTGGCATATTGGTTTTCTTTAATTTATTAACGATATAAAATTATTACTGTGGTTCATTTTATAATTTTGTTTAGAAGAGTTTAATTGTAGTAATTAATTGATTATTAGATACTATCAATTAAAAAATAAATAAATTCTACGATACAATAAAAAAATAGAATGTGACATCGATACTCTGAATTTTTTGACCAACAATTTTTTTTAATTTATCAACATATACATTATTATAGTATTTATTAAAATGAACTAAATTAATAATTATAATATATAAATAATATATCATTTAACTATTAGTTATTTAATTTTAATAATATTAAAATATATTAATTTTTATACAGTAGATATCTCTATAAAAACAATTATAAATAAGTGGTGTAAATAGGTAGATATGAACACAATAAATCATAAGTGAGATCTATTTAAACACTGTTTTAAAAGTAACTACCACTAACATTGGGAATGCTCTAAACTTTCGAAGAAACCATGCTGCAGAGTGCAGAGTCAAACATACACACACATCACTATCAGACAACTTTTTGTCATTCAATTCTATCGCTGAATAAGTTAGAGACGTATTATTAATCAATTATCTCAAATTCAAATTGTACTAGGTGGATCTAATTATCTAACTAATCTGTACTTAAATCAAACATCATACCGTTTGAGTTTGATCCATATATTATAGATTTTAATATCATATATTAATCAATTGTAATTTCAAACAAAATGAATTATCTCAAAAACTTACTTTAACTTCAACAGTTAGTTATATTATAACACCTGAAAAAAATAAAATTAAACTATGTTCATAAAAGAAATGGAACTTTGTTCTCATTATGCTTGTGTTTGGAAAGAAAAAAAAAGGAAGGAAAAGATTAGAAGAGGAAAAAAGCATGCATATAAAAAGAAAAAAAATTCCCTTTGAACAACATTAAAAATAGAAAGAAATACGTATATTTTGTGAAATTCACTCAAAATTCATTTCTCTTTAAATTAAAGAAAGAACACTTATAAGTCATCAATTGATTTAGAATTATGAGACTACTCCTACTTTTTTATTTTTTTATTATTTTTAAAATATAGACATTTAATTATATCATTTTACAAATATACTTCTTTTTTTCTCTCACTGGTTTCATGTTCCTTTATGCTAAATAACTAATTAATCATATCAATTTTTTTTTCCACTTTCTCTTCTTGTGACAATTTTTTCATGATCCAAACAATGTGTATGTTATTTGTCTGTTTGAAAAAAAAATTAAGGTGCAACCTTGTTTTTAAATTGAAGCAATGTTTTAGAGAGGTACAATGTTACAACGCATTAAAATTTAAAAGTTAATCTAAAGAAAATATTGATTTAAATCATCAACGATTGTTATATAGTGTTACAACATACAACAATAGTAGAGATTTAAACAAACGAAAAACATGTCATTTATTCTTTTTTTATTAATTATATTTCAATTTTAAAAGTAATATATACATCACTATGTATAACTCTTTTATAAGGTAAAACAACAATAGCTATAAATGTGTCCTTAATAATTTTTGAATAAATTTTATTTATCTCTTAATTAAATTCTAAATCATTATGAAGATTGTATTTTCTTAAAATCGAAGAATTTAATAAAAAATATTTTTATCGTTTTGATACTAACATTTTTTGAATCTTAATTCAAATAATAAACTATTCCATCTACACTCAAATATAATTAATAAAAGTTGAGTAAAAAAATCGATATATCTGATTTAAATTTTAAATTAAATATATCAACTTTTTTTTACTATAATTTCATTTATATTTAAAACCAAAATAGTAAATCATAATTCTTTTTCATTCTAGTCATCTTTCGTCACTTCACACCAATTCACACTTATCCTAAGAAAGAGTAGCCTCTCAACCTCAGTTATGCAAAATGATGTCGACCATGACATTTGTATGAAGAGCCAATATTCAATCTTTTATCTCAATAATTGAAAGTGAAATTACTTTACCTTTCTTTTTGACAAAGTGAAATTACTTTTTCAGCAAAAGCCATTTAATTTTTGTTGTCTTTTTTGGGATACTATTTTAAACACGGTAACGGTCTATCAGAGGAGAGAATCCTCCTCCTATTCATGTTGACATATTTGTTATTAATTTAGATTCTCTATCTTTTTCGAGATAAAAATAGAATATTTTAGAAAGAAAAAAATTGAATAAACTATAAGAGATGGTGATTTTTAATATGAAGTGAAATAGATGTGAGATAAACTAAATCAAGATAAACTAGAGACAAAGGTTGAAAAATAAAAGATAGAAGATTCTTGTTTGATTATTACTTGTATGATCTACCTCCAACAACAACAAGGCAGAATAGAACTATACTAATAATAAATGGCCATAATTTAGTAAAAAAAAGGCCATATTAATGAAAGCTTTCAGCATTCTCCATTTCCATGGGTTTCAACCGATATCATCACACACACATTAATATAATAAAAATGATCGATATACACTTTTGGAACATAGAGTATGTTAGTGTATGAATTTAAAAATTGTTGAAGTTTTAAATTAAAAAATTCTCATATATTGTGTAGTTTTCAACTCTATAAATATTAAAAACCCACATTAGATAGAAAACATATGTAAGTTTACTTCTATAACTATATAAAGAATGTCAAACTTTTATGAAAAGCACAACGTCTTAAAGAAAGTGACTTAGTTCGCGACTCAACCCAGTAATATCTTCGGTGACATAAGTTTATTTTGAAACAGTTTTTCGAAACTCAAAAATCAACAATTTTAAGACGCTTATTTCTGCCATACATACCAAAGAGATTACTGGATCT
Source organism: Cicer cuneatum (assembly GCA_037974295.1). Lineage (NCBI taxonomy): Eukaryota > Viridiplantae > Streptophyta > Magnoliopsida > Fabales > Fabaceae > Cicer > Cicer cuneatum. The sequence continues at coordinate 76,911,612 of JBBPBO010000004.1, forward strand.
AGTTCTGGTGCCTCTAATTTCAATAAACTGTTTCATTGAGGCAAACAAGAAAGGATAAGAAAGCTGAAGAATTAACTCATAGGAGGATAATGATTATCTCTATAAGAATTATATTTTTAATGGACATGTTGATGATCTGTATGACTACTACAATTCCAACAATATTGTGAACCGCTACCTCAAGAATCAGAGTATCATATGACTGGTGACAGATCCGTGGAAGCTCATGCTCGTGAAATTCAGAAGATAACTCATGAGATCATCTATTAAGGTATAGCTTTAGATAAAGAATTTCAAATTGTTGTTATTATTGAAAAATTGCTCCAATTATTTTTCTCTACATAGTCTGATAATCTGTCTTAAAAAAAAATTGTTTATGGTTTTCTTGTGAATAAGGCAAGGTTTACATACTCTATAAGAGCATATCTGTACACCAATTCTAAATATGCTATTTTTGGCAAATGGTACGTCACTCATAAAGTGTTTAAATTAAATGTTCGAATTTAATAAAAGATCTCCTTCTACTTACATGTGTATTTTAATATTTGACATGCTAGATTTTGTCATGTGAACACATGTGATTTCAAACTTAAGTAACTTTGGTTTAATTCCAAAGTTATCTTTAAACGATTTTGAAAAATGTGATTTTTGTAGTCAAGCTAAAATAATAAAGAGTTTACATAAATATGTAGTTAAAGAATATGTGTTTTTAGATTTATTACACTTCGATATATGTGAACTTGATGTGACATTAACAAGAAATAAAAAACATTATTTTATCACTTTTATTGATGATTGTTCTCACTATACTTTTGTATATCTAATGAAATATAAAAATGAAGCGCTTGACATGTTTATGATCTTTGTAACTGAAATTGAAAATTAATTTAGTAGAAAGATTAAGAAGTTTCGTAGGGATAGAGGAATCAAGTACAATTCTAGTTTGTTTAATGAATATTATAAATTAGATGGAATTATACAAGAAACAACTGCACCATATTCATCTGAAATGAATGGTAAAGTTGAAAGAAAGAATATAACTCTTACTGAAATAGTAGTTGCTATTAGACTTAACTTTGGTGTTGCATCACATTGACGGAGGAAAATGATATTAACCGTTTGCTATGTTTTGAATAGAGATCTTAAATCAAAAATCTCCTTATGAGATTCTGAAGAAAAAAATAGTTGAACTTGTTTTATTTTCAAACTTGGGGTTTTTTTGGCTTATGTCAGAATCCCCGAACACAAACGAGCTAAACTCGCCATTAAAGCATATGAATGTGTATTAATTGGTTATGCAGTAAACAACAAAATATATAGGTATTATGATCTAAATGCAAAAGTGGTCCTAGAGTCAAATAATGTTGACTTCTATGAAAATAAATTCCCTTTTAAATCGAGAAATAGTGGGGGCAGCCAACCAAGTTATGTTCTTGTGACAAGAAGCTCTAAAAGTTGCAAAAAAGGAGAAACAGAAACTCGAAGAAGTAAGAGAGTTAGAGTTGCTAAAGATTATGAACCCTATTATACGACATATACTTTAGAAGAGTATCCTACAAATGTTCAAGAAGCTTTGTCATCATTGGATGCAGATTTATGACAAGAAGCTATAAACGATGAAATGGATTCTCTAGAGTCTAATAGGACCTGACATTTAGTAGACTTGCCTCATGGTTGCAAACCAATAGGTTGTAAATGAATTTTGAAAAAGAAACTAAAACTCGATGGAACTGTTGATAAATACAAAGTTCTCCTTGTAGCCAAAGGTTTTAGACAAAGAGAAAAATATAGATTTCTTCGACACTTTCTCACCGGTCACTAGAATAATATCCATTAGGGTACTCATTTCACTAGCACCTATTTATAACTTGGAAAAAGAAATCTATATGGAACAAGCTGAAGGTTTTGTAATTCATGGACAAGAAGACAAGGTATGTGAGTTAGATAAATCTCTATATGGTTTTAAACAAGCTCTTAAGCAATGATATAAAAAGTTTGATAACTTGATTATATCGAATGAGTTTAAAGTGAATAAAAGTGACAAATGTATTTATTGCAAATCTAAAAATGACATTTGCACTATCATATGTGTTTATGTAGACGACTTACTCAAATTTGGTTCAAATATTCATGATATAAATATTGTGAAATCATTTATGTGTAACAACTTTGATATGAAAGACCTCGGAGAAGCGAGTGTAATCCTTGGAATCAAGACTACTAGTTCAGAAAAGGGAAGTTCTTTGGATTAGTCTCACCATGTTGAAAGATCCTAAAGAACTTCAAATACTTTGACTATAGACCTGTTTTCATACCATGTGATCCAGTATGAAACTTTTCAAGAATACTGGTGAAGGTGTTAGACAAACTGAATATGTGACAATCGTTGGCCGTCTCAGGTATACTAGTAATTGTACTAGACCCGACATTGCTTACGATGTGAAACTATTGAGCAGGTTTACTAGTAGACCTAGTATGAAGCATTGACACGCTACCGAAAGAGTCATGAGATACCTAAAAAGGACTATGAGTCTCGAATTACATTATCAAAGATTTCCTACCGTCGTTGAAGCATATAGTGTTGTTGATTGGAACATTTTATCAGATAATTCCAAAGCAACTAGTGGCTATATTTTTTGTATAGCCGGTGGTGATGTATAATGGAAATCGAAGAATATACGATATAGGCTCAATCCACTACGAAGTCTGAAATGATAGCACTAGCTACTGCAAGTGATGAAGCGAGATGGTTGAGATGCTTGCTAGTTGATATTTCTTTATGGGAAAAACCTTTGTCAGTTGTGTTGATCCACTATGATAGTACCGCGACTATTGCAAAGATTGAGAATCGTTATTACAATGCTAAAAGACGACAAATACGTCGTAAGCACAAACATTGTCGAGAGTTACTTTCTAAAGGAGCTGTTATAGTGGATCGTGTACGCATTGATGAGAATTTAGCATATCCTTTGATGAAAGGGTTAGCTAAAGAAAAAGTTCTAAATACATCCAAAAGGATGAGACTAATGTCTATAGAGTCACTCATGATGGTAACCCGACCTAAAATACGAAGATCCCGAGAATTAGGTTGAATGGATAATAACATGTCATGAAGTGATATAAGATGAACATGTTATTATATACCAGATAAGCATGATTCCTGAAGCGATGATAGGATGAGATAATAGAAACTCTTTATGAGATCTATACTCTATGTGGAGTGGAGTACCTAGCTACAAGAGTACTTATGATAGACTCACTTATGTGAATCTGGAAGTGAGGTCGCTTCCTATGGAATTTTGAGGCAGAATTCCTAGAACGTTCACTATATTGGGATAAACGTGCATGATCATTAATACATGGGATTATGAGAATTGACCCTATGAAAAGGTTGTGTTTGGGTTTAATGTCAAAGAAAGAGTTCAAGACTACGAATCACTCTTGTTGAATCTAAATCTTACTTACTATGCAAAGGTTCAAGTTGGAAGACACCTCTGTTTATGCACAATCTTATTGAAGAGTTTGATGCTACTTCATAAACATTTTTTAATTCAAGTGGGGGATTGTTGGAAATAAAGTATGTTAGTGTATGAATTTAAAAATTGTTGAAGTCCCACATTGAAAAACTCTCATATATTGAATAGTTTTCAACTCTATAAATACTAAAGTCCCACATTGGATAGAAATATGTGGGTTTGCTTCCATCACTATATAAAGCATGTCAAACTTTTGTGAAAAACACACCAAAGTTGGATGCATTTCTCAACTTTATCTTTTCTACTCGATGTATTTTTGAGCCATTTCTCCCCTTTCTTTCTGTCAATTTGATTTTTAGTGGTTCTAATACCACTGAATTTTAGAGCGATTTTTTGTGTCGCACTCTTTTCGATTTATGAGTGGTCTTAGTACCATATTGCGAGTAGCTTTAACCGCCATATTGAAAGTGACTTTAACCGTCATATTGAAAGTGATTTTAACAGTGATATTAAGAGTGATTTTGACTGTCATATTGAAGGTGTAATTCTAGTACGACTTTCTACGGTGCAATAGAACTCTGATACAGTTTATTTGAGTTGTTTTATCTTGGAACTTCGTGGTTGATAATCTACCATGCACTATTTAGACAATACCGCGAAACACCTTAAACAGATCGACCTAGTCCGCAACTCAACCTAGTAATAACTTCGGTGACATAAATTTATTTTGAAACAGTTTTTTGAAACTCAAAAATCAACACATATGTTAGATATGGCAACTAAACCTCTAAACTCCCACTTGCTCGTACAGCAAGAACCATGGATGGGTCTACTCCTTATAAATTAGGGTAGTTGCCCTGCTATTTTATTTTTCTCATAAATTTCCTTTATTTATAGTGAAGTTTATATATAAAAACCAAGGTATTAATAATTTCAATAATAAATTTAATATTAATATTAACTTTCTTAATTAAACTGAAACGAAGATGATAATGATCAAATTTTGGTACAAATATAGTTGTGCAAACAAATTATAATCCGACACGTATTTGCATTGTAATGAAAATGCTACATCACTTTGCATTCAATTCTAAAACTTAGCCTGTCATTAATATCAATTTTAATTATATTTTTTATCCTTTCAATTTACACTTTCTTTCCGGAATCACTGGCCAACACACATTCATGGGATATATGGAGCCCGCTAAATTTCCTTGCAAATCTGCCACAGCTTTATTTTTAAACTCAAAATGATAAAAAATGGAAAAGAAAGCGAATGAATTCGCGGTTGCACAAAAAAAAAATCCGAATCTACATTTATTTGAATAAATTAATAAAATTAATATATTTTATTATAGTTTTTATTTATGTAGTAATATATTAATAGTTTTAGTGATATAATTTTGTTATATATTTTATTAAATTTAATTTATATACACTATCAATTAATTAGATCTATTAAATCTTTAAAAATATTTTATTTTTACTAGAACTGTTTATAAAGTCTAACATATTAAAATTTGTTGTAATTAAAAATGTATTAAGCGGATATGAGATATAGATATAAATACGAATATACGATACATCCCTATTGGTGGCCAAAAATGAGTTTGATGGCGACTGTCGGCATTCCTGAAAGGTCACACGTATTTTCCATCACCACCCACTAAGCCGGTTCCCGGTTCAATCATGCATGACAATTGCACGCGATATTAAACCAAATCAAATACCTGCACGAGATAAATGTAATGGAAATAAATATTTTAAACAATGAATTGTGTATTACACGTAAACATGTAACGCGACACATCTAACACATTTAATACAATTAATTGATTGATGGAATATGACTAACTTTAAATAATTTTATATTTAATAAATTCAAAATCTCAAAATGTAATTTAAACTTCATAAAATTAAAACTGCACTTTTTATATTTTGATTAATTGTTTAAAACCATCTTATTTCTTTCACATTGATCTATCCAATCAAATTAAAAATAATATATTTATTTCTCTTATAATCAACATACATTAAATTTATTATTTTGCAACTTTCTTGCCCTCGGAAGGCAGAATTACAATTGAGTGAAAGAGAAAAAAAAAATCGTTTTCCAAGTAGTAATTCATTGCCACTTTGCCTGCCTTTTTGCATGCATCTTTCACCATCAAAAACCACAACCTGTTTTTATAGAGGAAAAACACACTCCTTAGTCTTGTAAGCTATAAAAGGTGTTTTGTTAACATGACATTATGATTAGATGGAGTGACTATTATAGAGTAGGTACGTGAATAATATGGCTGCTAGTTTTTCCCTGCAGCCACAAGTCGTTCGTGTGTTTTGGTGATAAGGAAGTCAATTAATGTCATCATTTGACATCGAGCAATGTTGCACATCAGAGTTAGTGCTTCAGCATTTCTTGTTGATTCTAACTTTAATAAGTGTAGATAAAAAATTTCGACTTGAATTATGTAATCAAACTACTTGTGATCTTATGCAGTAACGCAATCTCGGTCATTTAATTAAAATTAAATGATTTATATGTAAGTTTGTAGTTTTAGATATATAAATAAATAAAAAATCTATCTTTAAATTAATTTGAATTGTCCATCTAAATATTTAAATGAATAAAATTGTATGATTGCGTACAATCACACTATACTTAATCAAAATCTTAAAATTATTCTTTAAAATTCAATGGTTTACACAAACTATATATTCATATTCTCTTTTTTCATCTGATTTTTAATCTTAACTCCTTCATCTATTTTAATTTTAAGCTAAAACTCAATACTATTATGTTTATTAAATTAAGTTGGACTGATTTTTAATTTTTTTTATTTTAATGATAATAAGTTAGATTGAGTTTGAAAATGAAAAAATAAATAGACTAATATTTTCTATAAAAAAAAGTAACTGGAAACTAAGAGAGGGAGTATTTCTTCTCAACTCGAACTTTATTACTAAAAGCACAATGTATTCACAGGAGATAATCACACCAATGATAAACTTATTAGATGGATGCTCAAGAACCCCATAGATGCTCCCTTTCAAAAGTCAATATATATATATATATATATATATATATATATATATATATATATATATATATAAGTAAATTACACTATTAGATGCGTGATTTCATTAATGTATTTATAATTATATTTAAATAAAATAGGATGTGAGATGAGCAATCACCTAATTATTTTTCATCTTATGGATTCATAAGCTTAAAGGGCCAGACTCTCTCTAGAAAATTGGATTTTACACCTCTACATTTTGACTTATACTTTTAAAATAATAAAAATTTAAAATTATTCATTTGAATTTCATTCCATCCACGGTTAAAAAAAAATTACTCCAAAATCTACCCTTCAATCAAATTTTTGGTATGTAAATTTTTTTTTAAAAAAATTCGGTACAAAAATATAACTATCGAAAATTTTGTTTTGCCAAATTTTCGATAGTACAAATAACATACCGCAAATTTCAAGACACCAAATTTCTGGTAGTATAAATAAGGTATGTTATTTGTACTACCGGAAATTTGGCAAAACGAAATTTCCGGTATGTTATTTGTATTATTGTAAATTTGGCAAAATCAAATTTTCGGTAGTTATATTTATCAAAAATTTGAAATTTCTGGTAGTTACCTAACTGGAAATTTGAAATTCCGCATGTGTATAATTTTTTTTTAATTAGGGATGTCATCTAAATCATAAGTCAATTTCGATCTCTTTTAGTTGATAACAGCTACTCGATTTTATCAGCCAACCTCTTTTGCCCATGATATTACTACTTTCCGTGACTCAAAAATTTGATTAGTTATGAATGTTTTAGTCAAATCTATACATAACTCCATCCTAAATTGAAAAAAAATTTTAAAAAAAACAAAAAAAAATAAAAAAAATGTATATATATATATACCAGAAATTTCAAATTTTCGGTTAAGTAACTACCAGAAATTTCAAATTTCCGCTTAGGTAACTATCAAAAATTTCATTTTGCCAAATTTCCGATAGTGCAAAATACATACCGGAAATTCAAATCACCAAATTTATGAGAATTTGTACTACAAAAAATTTTGCAAAACGAAATTTCCGATAGTTAAATTTTTATACTAGATTTTTCTAAAAATAAATTAAAGTACCAGAAATTTAATTGAGGGAGATAGATTTTAGAGTAAATTTATTTAACTATGGATGAAGTGAAATTTAAATGGATAATTTTAGAGGTATAAATATGGGTATAAAATTCAATTTTCCTGTGTGGAAATTGTGAAGTTAACTGGCCGTCAGGCCCAGGAGTAAAAACAGATGTCAGGCTTACAAAAAAATATCCCCATTCCCACCATCCAAATTACATCCGTTTTTCATATTTGTTTTCAACACCATCAGTTTTATTTTATTTTTTCTAAAAAATCCAAAAAAAAATTCCTATTCCACCAAATTTAACTTTGTATTACGAAAATTTTCTTTTAAATTTTTGAAATATATTTTAAAAAATTAAAATTTTGTGTTTTTAAAAAAAATTAAAATTTTTCAGAATACAAATAATGTATTTTGGAAAATTAAAAAAAAAATATAACTTAATGAATATAGGGTAAAATTTTCTGCACTTGCTTACCTCTGCATTACCCGTTCGGCCCACAAACAACAACTCAAACTATCATTTATGATTCTTTGTTTTGTTCAAAAACAAAAAGGACGATTATTCGTTCACCGTGCTCATTTAATGTTTACTTCAACGTCATTTAGCCATTTTTTAAAACTTTATGAATTATCTCTTAAAATTCTTACATGTTTACGATTTTATGGTTGGTTTAATAGACAAGATAAGTTTATATGAGTTTAACTATTTAAGTAAACTTTTATAAAATTGATAAATTTTTTAAATTTACTTGCGAGTAGTGATTTTACGAGTCTATATTAGTTAACATTAAAAAAAGCATTTCTTTTGGGGTACTGTCCATTATTTGATTTATATTAAGTATTTGGTTTTTATATATCTTAAAATGTAGTTTTACGTTTTCAACATTATTTTATTTATGTATTTTTTAAACTAAACATAATTTTAGTTTTGTTTTTGTGTGTTAAAGCATAATTTTTTTTCTTAAAATTACATAACAAATGGCATACATATTTAAAAATATATATGCTTTATTATTTAGTTAAAATGTTGATTTATTATTATTTTAAGATTTAATTCATATACATTATCAGTATTAAAAAGTGTTTACACTGTTAATCAATCACAGTAGTTAGACAATAAAATCTGCTTCATTTTAATTATAATTATCTCTAAAATTATACTGATGAACAAAGACGAATCTAATAACATAACAAGTGTCCCAAATAATTAATAATAAATTACCTTATTAGAAAATTCAAAATAACAATACAAATTAGAAATAAAAAAACATAAGCTTGGCCATCAAATTTTGTGTCCTAGCACAGCAACAAAATTATAAATAGTTTTTCTATTTTACGTTTCTAAGTTTTGTGGTTATTTCAACTTTTGTCGTTGGTATAAATCAGTTATAACTACAAATTCTTTAAATACAATTTAAGATGTAGCTTGTTTTTTTAAAAAAATTATATTAATTAATATATTAAATATAGTAATGTATATATATGAACATATTCATTACATAGCCACTACTTGCTCTCCTTTCATCGGTTGTTGTTCATGAATGGTTATAATGAGTGATAATGTAAAGAAAGTTACTCTCAACTATCTCTATTGAAATTTAACTTGCTCTCCTTTAAATTTATAAATTTTCTATTTTTGAAAATATCTTATTCTCTTTGATTTAATTAATTGTTTAAATTGATTGACTCTATTTTAATTAATTTTTTATTTTTAATCAGAATTTAATTTTTATAAAATAATTTATTCTTCTTGAGAAAATCTTACAATTTAAATTGATTTGTTATTGTTATCAAGATATTTTAATTTTCTATACACATTTTATCACCTAGCTTTATCAAAAAGTTATCCAAGTTCACATTTTTTTTTTGTCAACAATCTAAAATAGCTTTAAATTTAGGATTTTGTTTTTGTCAACAATTAGGTTTTAACATTCGTTGTGTTTTGAGAAAAAGTGACACGGTGTTGGAGCCCAACAAACAAAGAGCAAAAACCACAGTTTTAAGTGACAATGGCTTTTGACCAAAAAAAATAATATGACAGAAGTAAATTATATTTTTGGTCCTTTTAATTTATATTTAGATTTCACTTTAATTTTTTAAATATTTTTTATTTTATTTTATTTTGGTTCTATAAGTTATAAACAATCAATAATATTTTGGTTTTTCAAACTTTATTTTATTTTATTTAGTTTTTGAAGTTATAAATATTAAACACACTTAAGTCATTTTAATACAATTGATCCTTTAATTTAAAAATATTAGATCATAAAAGACAACCAAAATATGTAATGATTATAACTTAAATGATCAATGTATTTATGGTTTATAACTATAGGAACTAAAATGTTTAATATTTTAAATTTAAAAAGATTAAAGTATATCGAAAAAAGTTTGAGACATCAAAGTGATTACCTTATAACTTTAACAGCCCAAAATAGTACCAAGTTGTGCAAGAAAATCTTGGACAAATGATTATTAGAATTCTGCAGATGGATGAGATATATAAGATTATAGAATACAAATTTTAGTTAGCATGACATAAAATAAGTACAATATTTGCAAACATTGAACAATAAAATAAAGATTACGCTGTTGAATGGCAATTATAATATGTAAAGTGTACGTTAAATGAAACAGAAAATAGCCACATATAATATGAATTTATCTTTTCAGAATCGTGAACCTTTCTTGCTCAGAACTCTAAAAATAACTATTTTTGTTTTTATAAACAAATGGTATTAAATATAGGGATCGAAATATAATCGGTACACACGGATACTCATCCGAACCTGTCTTAATTTGGTCGGAGAAAATTCATTTTTAAATTTTATATACATTTATATATTGAATATACATGATTTTTTTTAAATATTAAAAATTATAATTTCATCTCAATAAAAATATTTTTTAATTGTATTATTGATTATTTTATTTATATTAATTATAATAAATATAATTTTTAAATTTATAATTTTATATATAAGAATGAGTGCAAATTTTTTGTAGATAACAATAGAGTCTTAAATTTTACACCCGCTAAAAAATAAAAATCAGGGTGAATTTTTCTCCGTGAATGAGGCAAAATCTATCTGGTTCTTGACTAATTAAAGAGAGTATTGGAGGGTACTCTCAAGTCTTTACAACAAAAATTAACCACTTCGTAAATAAATCAAGAGTTTAGAATTTAAAAAAAAAACTTGCCATAAACCATGTCCAAAAAACATTTATAATGTTGTCTAAGGTTGGATTGAAAATAGCAACATATATATAATTGTCTGTGATTAAACAATGATCTAGGCAAGTATATCTCAACACTAAGATATTGATATTTAGATTTGTCGATTGCGGTTGGTAATGACATGATTATTGGAAATTGTCTCCAAATAAATTTAAATGTTTATGGAGGCTAAAATGATGGCATAGACATTCGAGAAATGCAAATGATGATTCCAATGTTTTTATTACTATTTTGGCTTTAATAACACGGTTTGTTATTCTTGTAATTATCACCCTGGTTTTATCCTGCAAAACTTCATATTGGTCAAAATTTTCCAAAAGCAGGGAGCTTGAAATATAAGTTTATCCTTCCTCGTACTTTAATTTAACACGTTTGTTGGTTTTTATAAAAGCATCCCATTAAACACCACAAAATTTACGACATAAATAAATTAAAATTACACAAAAACAGTAAAATATATACTTTTGGATACAAATAATAAATATATTTAGGCTAAATAGAACACGTGATCCCTTAACTTAATTTCAGTTAACGTTTTAGTCTTTTATCATTTTTTTTTTCCAATTTGGTCCTTTATTTTAATTTTAAATAACAATTTGATCATTTATGTTTTAAAATGTCAACAATGTTATCCTTTTTTTTTACAAAAATTCAAAAAATTCATCAAAATTTTCAACCAAAACCCATAAAATTATTTTTATTCTTCAATATAATACAAATTTCATCAAATTCGAAACTCAAATCTTCAAATAAACTCATATTTCCATTTCTAACAATATCAAATAAAGAATGAAATTTGATGAAATTTTTGTATGGGTTTATTTGAAGATTTGAGTTACGAATTTGATGAAATTTGTATTATATTAAAGAATATAATTAATTTTATGGGTTTTGGTTGAAAATTTTGATGAATTTTTTGAATTTTTGTAAAAAAAAAGATAATATTGTTGACATTTTAAAACATAAAGGATCAAATTGTTACTTAAAATTAAAATAAAGGACCACATCGGGGAAAAAAAAAGATAAAGGACCACAAGTGCTATTTAGCCATATATTTAATTGTAATTTTATTATTTTATTTTTATTAATACGTAAAATTGATCTCTCTATTTTAAAATTCAATATTTTTAATTAAAAAAGTTGATTTGACATATTTTCAATGATGATGTTGCATGATTAATATCCAAAATATTACAATAAAATCTTCTGAAAACATCTTTTTAAAATTATAGAATTATTTATTTTTATAATTTAGTTAACAACATATAAATAATAAATACACTTGGATGATTTTACATAGTAAAATTGTATGTCACGTCATATTAATTATGTCACATCACCATGTTTTAATTAAAAAATCTGATAAAGAGATAAAATCAGTTAAATTATAAAATAAATGATCAATTACGTAAATTTATGAAAATAAAAAAATAAAATATGCAATTAAACTTAATAAATAAATAAGTAAAAGACTATTTAATAAGTATTGTGAAGTTGTCTTGGTTGGGTTGTATATGCTTTGATTTATTGACTATGTTCAAACAGTCATTGTCAAATCCATGTGATGCCAACCAGAAAAATGGTCGAAAGCATCCAAGTATATACACTCAGATTAAGTGTTCGGCATCTCATCAAATCAAGGTAACTGCTTTTTATTTTCAGTAAGAAAAAGGAGCTGCTTTTTATTTATTTATCTTTTTATTTTTTCAAAGGAGATAATTGCATTATTAATGCAATTTGTTTGAACTTATTTTAAGAAACAAGTCGTTAAATTATAAATATTAATTAAATATTAAATATATTTTTTAAGAAAAAAAATTATAATTAAACACAAGATATTGAAAACAATAATTTTAAATAATTACTTTTTAAAAAATGAATACAGGTCAAATAAAAGTTTAACGATCTTTTACATCTCAAACTTTTTATCGTTTAAAATGATTTCATTAGATGAAGACATATAAATGGGTACAATAAAGTCATCTCTAAATCATTTTTGTTAATTCTCTCGTTTTCTAAAGAATGAAATTGTAGTAATGCAAAATGTAATCAATCAATAAATAAAGTCTATAAATAATTTTTTAAGTCAAAATTCGAATTTAGATTTTTCTAAACGATTTATCATTAATTAAAATAAATTAACCACTTAAATTCAATCTATAATAATAGCAGAGAGAATACACTTTGTGTGTAGTTTGTGTAAGTGTTGTATGTATATTTTATTGTATAATATTTTATTGATTTAAATATACTTTTAATTCTTATAAAAATGAGTTATTTTGATTTTAATTTTTGTAACTTTTTTATTTATTTATATTCCTGCAAAATTTAAAAACTTTTAAAAAGTCCTCGATATGATTTTTGTGCTTAATTTTAAGTGAGGTGGCAGATAGTGAATGTGTAAATGTGAAGCATAGTGATTTTTATTTGTTTGTTTCAGTTTTATAATATATGTTATTTAAATGTATCTCAATTTCATTGTCAATATTTAGGTTATATTTTTTAAATTTGAAAGAGTTCTTTATAGTTATGTTGATTTTCAATTTAAAAATATTTAAGTGTTGACAAATAAATAGAAATTCTTTAGTAAATTTTTGAAATAACTTATAATGTTAAAATAAACTTTAAAATAACTTTTAAGTGAGACTTAATTAAACTATAACTCTAATCTAGACTTAAGATGTGATCTAATTCAGACTTATGATATTGAAGGACTGATGAGCAATCTAGATATTCCTCAGACTTTCAATGTTTACCTGTTATCTAAAAAACATCACCTGCAATATAGTGAACATAAAACTCAGTAATATAGATTTAATAAAGACAATTATAGATGTTTTCCAGCCAAGTCGATGTGGTAAGCATGGAAAACATCTCGACAAACTATACTTTAATTTAATATAATATTATTTCTTCATAAGCTATACTCAAATACCTCTTGTACCTCTAGCCTCAAATCTTTCAAACACTTTAAGTTGCTAGACATGAGTAATCTAATGACTTAAACTCAACATAATATGTCATAAAGACTACATTGGTTTCACCCAATGTCCTTTACGTGAATAACCTTTTTTTAGTAAGATTGGACATAATTAAGTCCGTAAGTAGTGTCTCACTTACCCTCGCTTATCCTACACTCCCATCGTATATCAACGAAGAATTCGTCTAGCTAGAATGAACCATATATATATATATATATATATATATCACACACCATGTATTAGCATCAAACTTCTATGGAAAGAGTGTTATATTTAAGCTTTCAAACGCAATTGGTTTCATCCGAAACTGATCTATATAACTCAAGTTATGGTATTCTAAAGTCAACATTACCTAATAATCTTATGATAGAGCGACTGTGTTTACAATACTAGTGAGTCATTTTGATGTTTAGTAAAATTATAGATTTTAACATGATAAAAATAATATGTGTCTTCTTTCAAACACAACTGGTTTCACTCAAAAACAAGTTTCCTAGCTCAACATATAGATATATCAAGATGACTAATTGAAAACAACTTATAATACAAAACACTTTATTTCATAAAATCACAAAAATTTGTAAATTTAATATAAACTGATAAAAATTTACAGTAACAAAGTAATAAGAATAAACTTTCCATTCCAATTAATTTCATCCAAAACCGACTCCTATTAACTTATCTACGTCTTAATCTTTTTCTGCAGAAAACACTATAACTTTTGTCATGTAATTAAAATATCAAACGATGTATGATTTGAATAAACAATAACATTTTCGAAAGCTTAAGATGTCTAATTTATAGAAATAATTTTTTTTCTGCGTAATAGACATTCAATTAATATAGTTTAATAAAATAAGGTATACAAATACAAAAATGGAACAACAAATTATTTTCCAACTTGTAACTCAATTTTCTCTATCAATTCTCAATGAAAATTAGTGAAACCAATGCCTATTTCATAGGTAATTAAATATGTTTTCTAATGGTATAGAAATCAGCTCAAAACACTATCTATGGAGAAAGTTATGAACAAAATATTGAAGGTATAGCTAAACGGGTTCAAAGACTACATTATACTATTTTCACTTCAAACTTTATTTTTTCAAGTTCATATGCTCAACTAAGTAAAATACATTCAAAATTCAACATAAAACCAATTAATTACCAATACTAAACAATTATCATCTCATCACCAACCCAACCCAACACTCAATAATCATAATAAAACAACAACTCTTCATAGTAATTAATATAAACACCTAACATGCATTATTAATAATCAATGATATTAAATCAAATAGGATTATCTCGATACCCAAATATGCAAATCATAAACAATATTAGGAACATGCAACCAATATCTCTAAGCACACCTAAGAGAGGTTTTAAGAGAGTTATGTTACTTTAAGAAGATATTTGAGACCCCCCAAAATTTGATTCTAATTCCTTCTTCTACAAGTGAAACTTTAACTCCTCTTCAAATTCTCAGCTTCCATTTGAGAAATAGGCACTAATGAGGTGGAATTTGTTACTAATTAGGTAGTTTTTTAACTAGTTGGACTATTTGAAAAATTAATTTGTTATCTATTGTATAAAAAATAATTTGTCACTAAATTGTTTAATACAAGTTTTGTATTAAAGTTTTAGAAAAATCGTTGTAATTAATTTAAATATGATAAAAATAATACAAAATTAATATAATTATTGAGTCATTTTTCACACAAATATCACATTAATTAAAATATGTGCCTTGTAAAACCCAATCGATATACTATTATCTTTCCATCAACATATTTTTAACGGTAGTATAAATCATTTTTAAGTCGGTTAAAATTGGAAAGAATAAAACTCCAATTAAATTTAAATAGAGACCCCAACTTTATATGACAAACAAATATATTTAACCCATTTAAAAAATTATAGTTATATATATATATATAAACATCAATAATTGTTTTCACACTCATTCAATACTTTATTAAAAATAACGATAACAAAAAAAAATTAATAATTAGTTAATGAAAATAAAAAATGAATTTTATAAATGAGAATAATAAAAATTAATTTTAATAAAATAAAGAGTACAAAAAAATGATTATGATCTTAAACAAAGACGTTATTGCAAGGTTGGGTAGATGAGAATGCACAAGTTGCGTGACTGCGTGAGTGCGCATCAGCACCACCCACATATTTGATAGATGGTTTTGATGACTGACCCATCAATTAGTGTTTCTAATTATAATAAAAATATGGTGGTCTCCATACAAATTAATTGTTATTGATTGTGGGAAAACCCTAATTGTGTCTGCCACAGATACACTTGGACTATAAATTGTATATTTGTATATGATTGACGGTTGTGGGAATCAATCAGGGCATGAAATGACCCTAGCAATTACTAAGGTCTTCATTTTCTTTCTATGCAAAACAACTAAACTAGCGTACTCCACCAATAGCAAAGGACAATGTTAACACCTTTAATTAATAGCATTTCTTAAATTCCTTATCATTCCCAAATTTGGCTATACAAACTATTTGTATGTACCAAGATTATTATTATTATTATTAGTGTTACTCATGACTTATGAATAATTTTATAATTTGGACTATAATATTTAAATATAAATTGTAAATTTAATTTTTGAATTATAATCGTTCTACACTGAGAGATATATGTAAAGTTGGTTAAACTCAATTATAAAATATGATAGAAAACTATTATTTCAAAAAATATAAGAAATATAATTTAATTCATTATATCAAAGCGTAAACTACAAACTTTAAAGACAATCTAAAGAATTGTAATTAAAAGTTTTATATTGAGTAAGATATCATCTAAAAATAAGTTTATAAATGAGAAATTTATTACCTTATAAGTCAATTTTGTAGTTGAGTTAGTCTCAACTCAAATTCTAATATAGTATTAAAGTCTCTAAAATTTGTTGGACCATTTTATAACGTGTCAATGCTATATTAAGGTCATTCAAGTTAAACTCTAGATGTTCAGTTTTAAACGTAATATAGGAAGTTAAAAACCACACACTAAATATGAAATAACTTAAAAATATTTTAAAAATGGAACAGTTAATTTCTAATTAGACTATATATATATCAGCTATATTATAATGTTCAAAATTTGTTTCTAATTAGACTTGAAAATGAGCACGGTTGTATACTATCTTGGACTCTCGATTAGATACATACAATTGCACCATAAGAAACGTTTAACTCAAGCATATAATGATTGAGATGCACTTTTGTTTGCTTTGTGCGATGCAAAATGTTTATTAAATACAAAACTTCTTCCATATTTTTTCCATTTCTTTTTATAAGATATTTTTTAATTACATTAATTATTATTATTTTTTAATTTATCCTTCATTATGTCATATATTTATCTACAATTGGTAATAAATATTATGATAAAAATATAAATTAATTTTTTTTAAAAAAATAAAGTAATAAAATAATTTAAATTATCAACAAATTTAATATTACAATTTCATTTTTTTAATTTTCACAATTTAATTAATAGAATCTTACCTATAAAAACGAATGTGGCAATTTTATTTTTTTTGCAAAAGGCAAAGTGTTTATTAATTAATTTAAGGAATGTTGACATGAAAGATGATTGAGTGGCCAACATATGGACCCAGATTGCACAACCATGCAGGTCAACCTATAAACTAAATGTATTATTTTGTAATAAATAGCAAGTGGCAATGATCACCATTCCCACTTTCCTAAAGAAGTAAGAACTATGTAAGAAATAATTTAGGAGATCATTAAAACTTATAAAATAAACGAAAATCAACATTGAGAAGTCCCGATGAAAGTTAATAAACTTTATTTTAAAAATGAATTATTTAAAAAACTTGAATATAGATTCTAAATAAAATAATTTTTTATCAAATTTATTTAACGCTCAACCAAGTTTAAATTACTAAGACTCTATTTCTATAAAATTTAGAGGTTTAAAAACACAGTGAAAAGTGCTAATAATGTATTACTACTAGTATACTTCATTCATGGAAAGCATCTTCATTTGCTTTGCTATTGAAATGCCCTTACCTATGACCGATGCACCTTCTTAATTTATTGATCACCTCCACTTTGGACAGTAATATTATATACTTTCTTTTTTCTAAAATAAAAGTTGTCATAATTTTTTACACAAATTAAGAAAAAGTTTAAATGAATAAAAAATGATGTGATTTTATAAAATTATCATTATAAACAACCATTGTTATAAATATATAGTCATGATTTGAAAGCAAGGCAAATAATATTAATTTAGAGCAAAATTAAAAGAAAAAAATAGTTAATGTAACATTAAAAAATATCACTTCATAAGAAAAGAATTATATGCTATAACAACCGTTAGTCATGAGATGAAAGGAGTAATTAATTTACCACTTCACGATCATATTCATATTGTTGCCAAAATGTATTATTCAATTACTTTGTTAGTTTTCGGCTAATTTTTTTTTATATCTTTTTATTTCAAATTTTTGTTTTGTTTTAATCCAAATTTTCGTTTGAATAACTTAATCAAATTTGTAAGATTATAATTTAAAATGAGTTCCTCACATACTACTACTGTTAAATTTGAAAATATTGCATCTCAATCCATCAAATTCAAAGATGACATTTTATTGTAGTATCTAGATTTAATTTTGCATACAACATTAACTTCTACGAGGATAAGTGTACTTACAAATTACGACTAGAGTTCGTTCATACCCGAAAGATAACAAGTCGTTTTATGTTTCTCCGTTTTTTTTGTAAAATATAAATTTGGAATTAAAAAAAGTATATTATTATTGATATTTTATATTGTAACAATAAAATAAAATAAAAGGCACAAATGATACTTGAAAAAAAATTCAATAGTCCAAATCAACATTAAAAATATAACAAATTCAAAAGTACATATTTTTTTAAAAAAAAATTATAGTTATACAAATCACAAATATAAGATTTGAATTGCATAGTATACCATCTAAGCAATCCAACTTATTATAAATGGATCCAAAATTTGGTCTTAACCCACGCGGACCACATGCTAAATTGATTGATCACATTAATAGTGCAATTTAGTTTTTAAAAATCAATTTAAAAAAAAATTGGTTATTTTTTGAACCAGTTTAGTATGTTTGAACCAATTTGAAACTGATTTTTATTGAATTGTTTAAAATCGATTTTTCATTAAAAATTATACTTTTTTTTAGAATGTTCATTGGCACATCTTTCTATTAAGTATAGTCTTTTAATATCTATCTTTTGATTTCTCAAAAATAAAATAAAAAATATTGAATTGAAAATATTAGTATATGTAGTATTAATTAAAGCGTTCAATTTAAAAAATATATATTTAAATATTTCTATAGCATAGATATAAAAAAAAATTAATATTTCCTCAAAAATGAAAACGGCAGTCATTTTAAGATAACTATTTTTGACAAATAAATCAATCATTATAGGACGTATGAAATATTATATATTAATTAAGAATATTATATATATATATATATATATATATATTAGTTGCATTTTTTTACTCATATGTATATAGTTTATATAAAACTGTATTTACGGTAAGAAAAATTTTATTTTCAATGAGACAATGTTAATTTTATTTTTTATATTATATCACAGTAGAAAAAATAATGTTAATTTTAATTTTATGATATTGAATACAAAAAGGTTTGAAAGTGGTTCAAACTGGTTTTTTAAAAAAAGTTTAGTTAACTGGAATTTTTAAAATTTATGGTCCAATTCATAAACTATTTAATTGGTTTGGACTTTTATGGTGCAGTGCAATCTAATTTATGAATGCACTCCAATTAAATATATTTTTTACACACCTTATGCACATGTTCTAATACATACACTCAAATCTACTTACAATGTTACCAGCAGAATAATTTTGCATACAAAATTACCCTTATAAAATATGATATATAGGATCAAATTTAAATTTCACATTGATTTGATATGGATTAGAAATACAATAAAAACGATTCACAAACATTGGATATAGTATAAATGGTTAGACTAGTATAACATGGTGAATTTGAGTTTAAATATTTTTTAAGAGATATATTTACATTTAGCGTATACGTCTCGAACACAATTAACTCTAGTGAAAGGAGTTTATAGAAAGATAATAATAATAATAATAATAATAATATAATCAGTTATATATTCTTATAATTTTTTTATTTTTACTAAGAAAATTATATTTATTCATTCAATAGCACAAGCATAATTATGCAATAGTATGATTCCATTAATTATGCATTAAGACAAACTTGGTGGGTTTTGGTACGATCAAATTTCAAAGTTTGAATTTTGTTTTTGGTCAACTAAAGTCAAAGAATGAATCAATGCATTATGCATAATAACCTGTACGGCTACGATAAAAATAAATAAATAAATATAGTAATTAATAGTCTAATAGATCATGATTTGAGTCTAACAGAAAAGATTAAAAAAAGACTATTCCCATACGATAAACTTGTGAATGTAATAATTGAAATTGGAAATTGAATATTATTTATTTTTTATTTTGATTTCTTTTAAATATATTGATTTTTGCTTTATTACTTCTAAATAATTTATGTCAGGTGGGAGATCTGTCTCATCAATGTCATGTGCCACTATAATTTCGTATTGTGTTGAAACAATTAATATCCTACATGAAAATGATGATACGTACTTGCCACATTTTTTTTTATTGAAAAGTCAATGTTCATGAAGAAAATAAATATATAAGATTTTATAAGGATCAAAAAACAAAAATACATAAATTAAAACCATAATTTGTAATTTCGTTTCACAATATATTTTTATGCGTAAATTGTTCTGAAGAAATTTATTTAAAAATCTGTTGTTTTCTTTGAGTAATAGTCTTCACAAGTTTTTCTTTTGGACAACAGTAGTCTTCACAAGTTAATCTGATAATTCAAATATAATGCTGTTTTCCAGAAGAAATTAAAAAAAAAAACGTGCAAATAAACAGCTAGTTGGTTGTTTATTTTCATTTAATGGATTCACAATTTTTTATTTAAAGAAACTAATTGTGAAACTCACAATGAAGTCTAATTTTTTTTCGATTCATATATTTCTCCACTAAAAATAATTCTAATCAATATATGTCAGACGTCAATTTTTCTTTCATTCTAAATGCTTTCTAAAATTAATAATTAAAGTTTAAAAAAACAACGTGTAGTTATTGTTTTTCAACAAGGCAAAATAAAATATAGTAGTATTAATTAAAACTATTCATCAAAAGGGAGTGTGATGAATAAGAAATAAACAAAACGATCACCAAATATAACAGAATAACATTTAACAAAATAAACAAAAGCCTAAACACCTAGATTAAATGTGTGTTTGGAAACTTTGAGTTTCACGGAAAACCCTGCATCCAAGAACAAGCTACAACTAGTAGCATTAAGACAAAATATGCCTCTGTATGCCCAAACCATTTTAATAAAAATATGCTAAGATATTAGAGTTAACAACACCTAAGCATAATAGTGGTTGCTCACTCCACAACCAATTAGTTCTATATAAGATCTTTCTGGAAAGAAAAAAATTGTCTTTAAATATAAAATTCATTTTAATATATTAGATAAATTTACTATTTTTTCCTTCAAATATATCTCTATTTTTTTATAAATAGATATTAATATATTAGTTTTTATGCTAATATTTTTTCTTTGACTAAGATTTGACATGAACTTCCTTTATACTTGCACTACTCCAACTGTTTCAACTTTCGATGGATAGCTCAAATCAACCGAAACATGTAACCTCTTAAATATACCTCCTATTAATACTATTAATGTATTAGATAAAAACGTCTCGTAAGAATTAAACACATATTCACAAAAGTAAATCATACATTACAAAATTGACTCATAAGTATAGAGATGTCTCACACTTATAAATATATTTGTATATTATATTTAATCTAATATAATAATCTTAACACGCTTTAGAATTAAACATTTATAACATGATTTTAAGTAGTTTGTTAGCAACATAGGATATCTTCAAATGTTTTCAATAAAAACATACATTTTTA
The DNA here is from genome assembly GCA_037974295.1 of Cicer cuneatum. Classification (NCBI taxonomy): domain Eukaryota; kingdom Viridiplantae; phylum Streptophyta; class Magnoliopsida; order Fabales; family Fabaceae; genus Cicer; species Cicer cuneatum. Next base: position 76,933,556 of record JBBPBO010000004.1, read on the forward strand.
TAATTGTTTATTACACTTTTTTTTATTCATAATGGTTTTATCTCTTTTAGTTTTTCCAATAAAAATTTTAACGAAACAGTAATTTGTATCATTTTAAATTGTTCTATTAGATTTTTGGTATATATAATCTCCCTCAAACTATTTTCTTTTCTTTTATTTTTAATACTAAAAATTATAAAAGTGTTACAAATGATAGTTAATTAACTTTAAATACCAACATAATTGAAATTGAAATGTAAGGTTAATTATTTGTACTGTATTGTTTGCTTAAAAAAAAATAGACCATTCGCTTACTATCGAGGGGCATAAGTAATACTCCAATAAAAAACAAACGGTGTCTCGTAGTGGATTCGGTTTCTACCAATCCAAGATTCCCACAAAGCAAAGCTTACATAGCTTCTTACATTATTCATATATCAATTCATTGCTCAATACCATCCTCTATATATATATATATAGATGCATGATGCATCACTCATACTCACTCAGAAAACTTCTTCTACTTTCCTCTTCTACATATCTAAGCTCTTGTTTCTCCAATCAATAGAAACTCCATTTCCATGTCTTTCACAGCCTCACCAACTATAATAAGAAACTCCAATTCATGGCCTAAACACATGGTTGTTTGTGATATGCCTGATGATGCTTGTAGAGACAGGTTTTTATTTCGAAACAAAGGCATTTACAAAGGCCGTTGTAATCTTCAAAATCATTTGACCGTCGCAAATGTTGCGAGTCCGTTGCATGTAGTTGCTCCACCACCGGAGAAACCTCCGGGAACCACCGGTGACCACCAACACCATGTTGCATGGACTAGTATCTCCCAAGAGAAATGGGAAGGAGAACTTCTTGTTCAAGGACATATTCCACTTTGGCTGGTGAGTGGTTTTTTCTTTTCCTAATCATTCCTGCGATTAAGTTCTATAATAAAGTTCTATAATAGTTTATAAAAAGTTGTATCTCTCACTTTAGAAATCAATTTTGTAACGATATAAATTTATAAAAAGTTATATCTCTCACTTTAGAAATTGATTTTATAAAGATGAATTAAGTTTAATATAAAACTTTTAACAACTACTATCTATAATTTATTATATGGATTAAAATATCATTTAATGAATAAATTAAAATTTTAATTAATATGTAATTATGATAAAAGTTAAATATTATTAATAATTTAACTGTTATGATATAGTTATCGAGGTTTATAAATGAATTAATCCAAAAATTATTCTAAAAGCTTAATAAGTTTTAAATAAAGATATATGGATAATTTTATATTATATCTATCGTTGTAGCTTGTAACCTCTACCTAAATTTTACCACCAATATAGTATTTTAGTCGAGTTCTACTTGATTGTAATATAGAAAGTAGAAACTACAAAATTTAAAACACAGACAAAGTGGAAGAGAACAAGAAATATTCTTGTCACAACTCACAAGAATTAAAAAATCTTCATAAAGATTTCCAAAAAAAAAAAAAGAGAGAACTCTCCATAAATTATAAAATTAAAAAGCTGCTGCATACCTAAAAAAAAATTAATTTAAAAAGGTGCTGATCCTACACGTAATATAGGTTTGTCGCTAATCATGTAATAATAACCTGTCAGCGATTGGGAAGTCAAGCCAGCAGAGAATATTACCGAATCAAGAATTTAATATCCAAATAATTAAATTAAGTATTTTGTCAAAAAAAATAATTAAATTAAATAATTGATCATATATTATATAATATCAAGAGATCAATTATGAATGAATACGCTTGTGTGTAGTTTAAATATGTTGCTTTAGTGTAATATCTTTGGAGTCTTCTAATAATACATTTTGGCTAGTAAACATAATTGATGAATAATCACTGCCAATTCGTAGTTAAAAAATGGTATACATCTGAATAAATAGTTAAGAACTTTATTTGATAAATATGTAATGTAATTATACATGCAGAAAGGAACGTATCTAAGGAATGGCCCGGGCATGTGGAACATAGGAGACTACAACTTCAGGCACCTTTTTGACGGGTACGCCACCTTGGTCGGGCTTTACTTCGACAACGGACGATTAATCGCCCGCCACCGACAAATCGAATCTGAAGCCTATCAAGCAGCGAAGAAGAATCAAAAGATATGTTACCGTGAGTTTTCCGAAGTGCCTAAGGCTGAAAATTTCTTGGCTTATGTGGGGGAGCTAGCAAGCCTTTTCTCAGGTGCTTCGCTGACCGACAATGCAAACACCGGAGTGGTGAAGCTCGGCGATGGAAGGGTGGTTTGTCTGACGGAGACACAAAAAGGGTCCATAGTGGTAGACTCTAACACATTGGAGACAATTGGAAAATTTGAGTACAGTGATTCCTTAGGGGGTCTCATTCACTCTGCACACCCTATTGTGACGGATAATGAGTTTTTAACGTTGATCCCTGACCTTGTGAAATCAGGTTACTTGGTGGTGAGGATGGAACCTGGCTCTAATGAGAGGAAGGTTATAGGTCGGGTCAATTGTCGTGGCGGCTCATCGCCCGGTTGGGTTCATTCTTTCCCTGTTACTCAACACTATGTTATTGTGCCTGAAATGTCATTGAGGTATTGTGCTCAGAATTTGCTCAGAGCTGAACCAACTCCTTTATACAAATTTCAGTGGCATCCTGAGTCCAAAGCTTTTATGCATGTTATGTGCAAGACTAGTGGAAACATTGTAAGTACATATTAATTATATCACCACTGATTAGTTTTTTAGGCATAATGATCTCTAGTAGTAGTAACTAGTATTCAAGTGAATATGAACTTCATTAACTTGTATCATCAATATTTGTCACGTGTGTTTGTGTGGTTAATTTTGGTTTATATTGATATTTTTGAAGGTGGCAAGTGTGGAAGTGCCTTTGTTTGTTACTTTCCATTTCATAAATGCATATGAAGAGCAAGATGAAGATGGGAGGGTCGCTGCTGTCATTGCTGACTGCTGTGAGCACAATTCAAACCCTTCCATTCTTGATAAGCTCAGATTACAGAATCTTCGCTCATTTAATGGCAAAGATGTTCTACCAGATGCTAGGTACGTATTTCACATCTTAATTATTTTATATCTAAGCCCTTCCTGAATTGAAAGGTCATAATTGAATACAGCTTCTATATGTTAACTCATTGTTGAAACAATAGGGTTGGTCGGTTCAGAATACCACTGGATGGAAGTCCATATGGAACATTAGAAGCAGCATTAGACCCAAATGAACATGGAAGAGGCATGGACATGTGCAGCATAAACCCTAATTATTTAGGGATGAAATACAGATATACCTATGCTTGTGGAGCACACCGCCCTTGTAACTTCCCAAACACCCTCACCAAGGTTAATTACTTTGCTTTATATTTCAAGTCTTAATTTCTGTACAAATTAGCCCTATAAACATTTAGTTGAACTTGCTTTACCATGTAATATGTAGATTGATCTAAAATTGAAAAGGGCTAAGAACTGGTATGAAGAAGGTGTTGTGCCCTCAGAACCATTCTTTGTGCCTCGACCAGGAGCAACAGAGGAAGATGATGGTTAGAACTCTCATAATTAATTCATTTATTCATGCCTTTGCAACAGTGCAAAATCAGCCCCTCCTTGTTCTCCATTACAATTGGTCATACACTTTTAACTCTAACCTTTTTCGTCCTCATATGACAGGTGTAGTAATCTCCATAATCAGTGAGAAAAATGGAGAAGGATATGCATTGGTGTTAGATGGTTCCACTTTTGAAGAGGTAGCTAGGGCTAAGTTCCCTTATGGACTTCCATATGGGTTGCATGGATGCTGGGTTCCAAAACAATAAGAGTCTGCTCATAGAAAAACAACGCAACTACTGGCAACGGATCACATATGTACAATATATATTCTACAACTATCTATCTATAAGTGCAAGCTGATAGCAATCTATAACGCAAGTATATGTAAGATAAAATAGCAATTATTCAGCATTTTAAAATTATAATTCATGTAAAACTCAAGAATGTATTTATTAAATTAGCAATTATACGGATTCCAAATCTTGGTTATTCGCGTATACTTAAACTTGTACATATTCAAAATCATACGTAATGACTTGCAGATATGAAATGTGAATACTCGTATTAATCATGAGTGAAAGACTACGTGACTTGACTAGCAACACCATACGTAATCTACTTCTTAAAAGCCAATCACATAAGAGACTGTAGACAGAAATCCAAGGAGATAGTTGCAAAGAAACCTTTTGGGAATGAATAATCCAACCAGAAGGAAACAATTTTAACTTGTTTTATTGTTATTGGACTTTTTCAATTTGTTATTAAAATTATTATTTTTGAAGCATTCAATTTGTTATTTAATTATGACAACAAATGTTAGGAAACCAAGAATATTCTATATCCTTACAACAAATTATTTAAATATCCTCGATTTTGAATCAAAAATTCAAAATGAAATTCCCTTCCCAGAAAACATGCTTCTGGCCACCCTGGCAAAGGAAAAAAAAAATTAGACAGTGCACATGTCAAATCTGCAAATCTTCTCACCTGATGGGGGAATTCCTAATAAATTTTATAACCTACTTTCCATCTTGCAAATAGACCAGGAAAATAATGTAATATAAATTCCAAGTGTCGAAGAAGAACCTTGATTTGTCCGCGGAGCAGCTTCTTAAAAACAAAAAATGACTATTTTTGGTCTGTATAAACAGCGTCAACATCATCAAGCTCAAGTAATTTGCTCATAAGTTCCTTGTTCAAGTCCACAGCCTCGTCGTCTACCTGAAAAAATAACAGCACGTGACTCGAAAATTAGTATAATTACTTTCCAAAGTAGAACGAAAACGAAAAATACCATGGTAAACATCATTAATATACAATAAGACAAGCTCAAAAGTTGATGGGATGAACGGTCTCATCCTTACAGAATATGAAGTGGGTTTTTTTTATCATAAAAGAAAGGGAAACAAAGCAGAGGACTTCAGTGTAATTCTATTAATGCCAATAACAGCACCAAGGACAATATGAGATAAACGTGAGGGACAAGAATCTCAAATCTGAATCTGATGAGGAACCCCGTTTAGCTAGGAACTCTGCACTTTCATTTCCTTCCCTCATGGTGTGTTTGCGAGTTGAAATTTGGAGGGCTAAGTTTATTTTTTAATACAATATTTGATATTGTTTAAAAAAAATAAAAGAAGAACATGATACATAGCATATAATAGCATGTTGTTCTTTTAATTTTTTTTAAAAATATCAAATATATATCTAATAGATGATGAATAGAATTGAAAATAGAAAGTGCTGAAGTGAAGAGAGGGAATGTGACTTTATTGAATAAGAAAACAAAATTATACAGTAAAGTAATCCTTTACTGACACAGAGCATAATGCTCCTTTATAGTGCAAAATGCTTTCTGCCTACAACATACAAATTATAATCACGATCCCCCTTTTTTACACACATTACACAATATAATTATTCTACGCAAACCTACTAGGCAGTTAGGTAACTGCCTCTCTTGCCACATTACACAATACAATTATTCCACAGACCCACTAAATCTTCTCTTATAAACATTCCACACACGTGGCTTACTAACAGCCCCTGTAGCAGTTACTGTTCCCCTATCAATATCCCCCCTACAAGAGGAGACTTGTCCTCAAGTCTTAGTTTAGGAAATTGACTTCTGATGCTTAACTCATCTTCTCATGTTGCGTTGTCGGCTCTTTAACCCTTCCATTGGACAAGCACTTATCGGATAGTATCGCCGCCCTTAGTAACAATTCTATTGGCCAAAACTGATTCTGGTTCTACGTTATTGGCATCGTCACTTGCAAATTCTTGAGGTAAATCGGCATGCACACCGGATGAATACGAGATGATTCAGACAACTTAAACTTATAAGTCACTGCTCCAACTTTCTCCAAAATCTAAAATGGTCCGTAGTAACATGGAGATAATTTTGGACAGATCCGAGCACCCAAGGTAACCTGACCATGAGGTCGCAATTTCAGAAATACCCAGTCACCAATGGCAAACACTATATCCACCCTTTTTTTATTCGCATGAGTTTTCATTTAGTTTTGTGCCCTCTGCAATTGATACTTTAGTTGTTTGATAGCTTCATCCCTATCTGTCAATTCTTTTTGCATTGCTTCCACCTTAATTTCCACAGGCAGGAACCGATTCAAAACAGGCAGAGGTCGCCCATAAACACACTAAAATAGCGTGGTACCAGTAGACACATGGAAATTGGTATTATACCAATATTCAGCCCAAGGAAGCCACCGCATCCATTGCTTAGGCTGGTCTGCTGTAAAACAGCGGAGAAATGTTTCCAAACATCGGTTAACCACCTCCGTTTGACCATCAGTTTGAGGATGGAATGCGGTGCTCATTCGCAACTGAATGCCTTGCAGTGTGAACAATTCCTTCCAAAATGAACTCACAAAAATGGGTCTCGGTCACTGAGAATGGAAGCTGGAATGCCATGCAAACCTACCACCTCCCTTGTGAAAATCTCAGCTAACAACCTTGTTGTATATGGATGCTTGAGGGGGATGAAGTGGCTGTATTTTGAGAGTTGATCCACAATAACTAGGATGGCTTCAGAACCTTAGACTTAGGGAGTCCAGTGATAAATTCCATTGATATCTCCTCCCAAATCTGATCCGGAATGTTAAGAGGTTGCAGCAATCCTCCTGGGGCAGCAGCCATGTACTGCACAGTTTTAATCATACCAAACCAAAACAAATTGACAGCCAATCTTCTGTAAGTTTTGTACACACCAGAATGCCCCCTTGAGGAATTTCATGAAATTCTTTTAACATTTTTAGAATGCTCTCGGATTTCTCAGACATTACAAACCTTCCCTTATATACCCCTTTTATATCAGAGAACCCCTTCTTTACCTCCTGACCTGATTTCAAAACTGTTATGATCTTAGACAGCTTGGAATCTTTATGTACCTCCTCTACCAATTACTTGCTTCCTAACCAACTCGGTTGATGAATCATAGTGATCAATTCTGGTCCTTCATGAACTCGAGAGAGGGCATCGGCACCCTTTTTTTCTAGCTCCGGCTTGTAGATGATGTCAAATTGATACCCCAATAACTTGGCTACCCAATTTTGTTGGTCAGGAGTGGTTATTCGCGTTGAATCAACTGTTTGTGACTCTTGTGGTCAATGCACAGTGTAAACTTCCTCCCTAAGAGGTACGGTCGCCAATATTGGATGGCAAGTGCTACTTCCACCAACTTTTTCTCATAGGTGGATTTGGCAAGGCTCCTCTCTCCCAAAGCTTTACTGAAGAATGCTATAGGTTTGCCCTATTGAAACAAAACGGCCCCGATCCTCATACCTGATGCATCACTCTCTATGAAAAACTCTTGTGAGAAATTAGGGAGTGCCAAAACTGGTGCAATAGTGAGTTTAACTTTGAGCTCCTCAAAAGCCTTGTGCGCGTCATTGCCCCAATTAAACCCCTCTTTTTTTGTCAATTCAATAAGAGGTTTAGCAATCTTGCCATAGTCTCTTATGAACTCCCTATAGTAACCCGTGAGACCAAGAAATCCCCTCACCCCCTTAATATTCTTTTGAACTTGCCACTCTTGCACACATTGAATTTTATTGGGATCCACAGCCACACCTTAGAAATTATGTGGCCTAGGTAATCAATTTTGACTTGAGTAAATGAACATTTTTTACGGTTAGCCACTAATTTATGTTGCTGCAGCACCTTCAAAACCTCTCTCAAATGCTTCATATGGGACTCCCAACTTGAACTATAGATCAAAATGTCATCAAAGAACACTAACACAAATCTTCTCATCATAGATCTGAAAATATCATTCATTAAAGATTGAAATGTGGAAGGCACATTCATCAAACCAAAAGGCATTACCATGAATTCGTAGTGGCCCTCATGAGTTCTGAAAGCAGTCTTGTGGATGTGTTCCTCCTTCACCCGTACTTGATGATATCCGGATTTAGGGTCGAGCTTGGTGAAATATTTGGCACCGTGTAGTTCATCCAAGAGTTCTTGAATAATTGGAATAGGGAATTTATCAGGGATACTGATCTTGTTCAAAGCTCTATAGTCAATGCACATCCTCCATGTGTTTTCTTCCTTCTTCACCAAAATTATTGGGCTAGAATATGCACTCTGACTAAGTCTAATTACCCTGGACTCCAATAATCCTTGCACTTGCTTCTCGATCTCATCTTTGTGATGATGTGGGTAACGGTAAGACCTTACATTCAGAGGTCCTTTTCCTTCCCCTATGCAAATAGTGTGATCTTTTCCCCTTCTAGGAGGTAGCCCCTTGGGTTCACTGAAAACTGCAGCGTAGCATTCCAAAAGCTCTTGCAATTCCCTACTCAATTCATCTTTTAGCTGCTGTCCTAACTTTTTATCCTTATCATCAGCCAACAAAAACATCTCTGTGGATAGTAGTAACCCATCCACTAATTGTTTACACTTCCCCAACAAACTTTGCAAGGCCATGGGTTTCTCGGCAGCACCTCCTCCTTCTCCAAATTGGACCCATTACAGCTTCAATGGTGAATTTAGTAGTCTCAACCTCAACTTCAATATCAGGACATTTTCCCTATGTGGTAGTTTGAAATTCATCACCTAGTTTGATACTCATTGTTTCAGTTTGCTTGATGGGCCAACCAAGTGCTTTCACCAACTTCCCAACAATGAAATTGTGAGTAGCACCACTATCAACCAAGAGTAAGATGGGCACTCCATTGATTTTAGCCTTTAATTTTATGGTCCTTGGTCTCTTTTTTTCAACCTCGGTGATATTGCTCAAAGACATGCTACTTTACTCCACTTCATTTTCGACTTCATCTTCTTCCTTCTCATCCTCCATGACCTTGGTCTCACAATCACCTTCATCAGGTACATCTATGACCATCACTTTAAAATGGCAATCAGGGCATTGGTGTTAGTGGTGCCTAACCCCTCTGTCCCGAGGCATATTACGCCTGGAATCACCCCTGTTATCATTTTTTGGCCTAGACTCATTTCCATTTTCCTTGTTAGACTTCCCATAACCCCACTCTAAACGAGACCCACTAACATACTGTGGGTTCACCCGGTTGAAAACTCCTCCCGATCCACTCCTTTGGTTGGCACTACACAACCCGACCCAATTCAGTTTCTTCTCCGACAATTTCATCTCAACAGCCCATGCCATGTTCATCAATCTTGAGCGCGAGACCAGCCCCATCGCTATCATACTCCTCACTCGCCCCCTTATTCCTTCCCGAAGACCATGTAAGAAGTAACTCAAATATTGCGAATCGGGTATTCGGTCCACTTGCGCCACTAGCCTCTCGAAATCCTTGATATATTCTTCTACACTTCCCTCTTGCTTAATCGAAGAAAGTTGTTCGAACAAATTTCCTTCTCCAATCCCTCCATAACGTTCAAGTAAAGCATTCTTAAACTTTCCCTAAGTCAAATCCGCTTCTTCCTCTATCAACGCTTTGAAAAAATGAATCGTTGACCCCTCCATGCATAATTGGCCAAACACACCTTCAATTTTGGGCTCATATTAAGAACCCTGAAGTAAATCTCCACACGCACTATCCACCTTGCAGGATCTTCACCATCAAAAGAGGGGAGTTCCACCTTCTTCACAGATTGACGAAATTCATCCAGGGTTTCGCTATGAATTTGTTGGTCGTTCTTCTTCAAAGTTTATGGATATCCACTCTTCTCCGCAAGACTTTAGGATATGAGCGACACAAGTTTTTCCTGATCCTGAGCAGCTTGAAGTCGCATCTTCACCAAAGTCTGTTTGAGCAATGCAACTTCTTTCTCCAACTCGTTCACCTTTGTTTCCATCTTCTTTGGTGGAATCAGTTCAATTCACTGGTATTTGGGTCTCTTTCTCTCTCTCCAATTAAATGATCCGGCAGGTCGGACCAATTAATAGATGAATAGAATTGAAAATAGAAAGTGCTGAAGTGAAGAGAGAGAACATGTGACTTAATTGAATAAGAAAACAGAATTACCCAGTAAAGTAATCCTTTACTGACACAAAGCACAATGCTCCTTCAGAGTGCAAAATGCTCTCGGCCTACAACATGCAAATTATAATCACGATCCCCCTTTTTTACACACGCATCACACAATATAATTATTCAACACAAACCTACTAGGCAGCAGTTAGGTAATTGCCTCTCTTGCCACATTACACAATATAATTATTCCATACAGACCCACTAAATCTTCTCTTATAAACTTTTCACACACGTGTCTTACTAACAGCCCCTGTAGCAGTTACTGCATCAGTAACTGCTCCCTCATCAGTAATTGCTCCCCTATCAATATTAAAATATAGATTTAACCCTCCAAATTTCTCTTCTCTAAAACCTTCCAAAAACCAACTCACATAATTGTCTTGAGATTTGTCCACTCACATAAACAATTTTACATCAAGAGTTCATGGCTACAAATAAAGAACTCAAAAACTTAAGTGAAGAGAGTGAGAATGGAGATCTCTCTAGTCTACAAAGGAACCCCCTTCCATTTGACCTCAGGAATAAAATTATAGACAACTTAGCAGTTGTAACCCCAAATCTAGCTTCCCTCTCTAACTTTCTCTCCCTTTATCGCTATAAATTGAAAACAAATACCCATGGCCATGATTAACATAACAGGTGGTTAATGCATGTAAATGAAATAAAGCGATATTGGAACATTAATTATGCTCTCCAATAAAGCTTCCCTAAGAAGGAAGAGTTGGTCTGTTAATAGAAATCTTTAAACTTGCGATTCGAACTGAAGAGCAGAACAGTGGAATCTTTAACCGACAGATTCATCTTTTGAAATTTCATATTGCCACATCATAGATTACACGTACACCTTCACGATTGTTTACTTGCCGACATTTAAAGGTTCTATAAAACCAGAAGGAGAAGGAAGAAAAGAAAAATGAAATAACACGTGTAATAGCCAAAACTAACCTCAATTGTGGTATTTGGAAGAAGCTCAGAACCATTATCGGACTCAAAATCTATGCCTTCCTCTCGCAACTTTGATAGTATAGATGAATAGTTCTCTGAAGAGCCAACAATTTTATAATACCTGGCAAAAGGAACTAAAATCAATTCTTAGGAGTTAGGTCTATTTCTAAATATGTGAATCTTAATCAAATAGAAAAGAAAATATTGTAACTTATTTTAGCTATTATTGTAGCTATCAAAAGCTATCCCGTAAGGAGACTAATTTAAGTGTGCATAACTAGAGCATCAATCAACCCCATTCCAGATGATGCCATGGTTGTAAGAAATGTTTGCCCTGTATATAGAGCATATCTGGGAAGGAGATCAATTTGGCACTAATGTAAGATTTGATACACTTATACCATCCACTAACTCAAAGAAAGTGAAATTCATAAATCTGATTGTCAAACATATTATTAAAATAAGATAGACTTGCATTTCCTCTAAAAGCAAACTAGCTCCCATAGTTATAAGATGAAATGAAATGCCTGTAGATGGCAGTTGGGAATTGACCACGTCTACTAGAAAAGTCTTGTATCGCAGACCACACATATGAAACCTATCTAAGACTATACCACAGACCTCTCAAAGTCAGCCACGTTATGTAAAGTGATGCTTTCACTGAGACTGTAAGTAATAGAGGGAGGGGTAAACTTTTATTTTAATTTAGGTTTTGGTGAGTCAAAAGTATGAATTCATAATAGCTAGTTTCAGGTTTCCTCCACTAAGAGCACTTACCTCAGAGACAGAACAGAGAAACAGGAATTGGGGGCAGATTAATTACAGATACGATGAAGTCATAAACTTTTTTCTTATAAAGACAGAAATTTGATTATAACTGAGAAACATAATAATAACAAAAATGAGAGTGTTACCTTTCTGAAATATCCTCTTCAGTGTCATCTTCATAAGTTGGAGGATCAATTACATCCTCAGCTCCAGCATCTAAAGCAATGCCAAGCAGCTGATCTTTGTCAGCATTAGTGACTTTAATATTCACTACCCGAGCACGTCTAAACTTAAACAACACAGACCCAGAATCTGCCATCTTTCCTCCATAGTCCTTTACCACTTCTCTAATCTTTGCCACTGAACGATTTATCTTATCAGTTGATACCTCAACTACCATACTAACTCCTCCGTAACCATAAACCTGAGGGTAAATGGAGAAGGTCGTGAGCTTAACTAATATTCCAGGATCAAAATTTCAAAAGATACTAAAGAACCCAAGGCAATGGCAGAACAAAAACAGACCCATACTGGGGTGGTTGGGCCAGACCCATACCCTATCTCGTAACCTAGATCCATTTAACCAAACAGGGTTATTTTCCCCTGTACCCAAACCTGTTTACCTTATTTCTGTTTAAAACTAAGTTAATTACCAAACAAAAAATAATGGCACCCAAAATTAACTATTGAATTTGAAAATCTCAAACTGTCAAACATACTTTGTGTCTGGATAACTGGTCGTATGAACCAATTTCCTGGGAAATATATCTTGAAATAATGAAAGCTGAAATAATTACTTTTGGAATAATAACTACTCCCTCTGTGTCACAATGAATGTCGTTTAAGGTTTTTGCACACATATTAAGAAATGTAATAATTAGAAGAAAGAAGTCATTTTACCAAACTACTAATTTTTACTATTGGTTGATTTTTCACTATTATCAATGCAAAGTACAATAATACTTTCGAAATTGTATATATAGTAATTATTGAAGGGTATTGTAGGAAAAAAATAATTAAAGTTGCATTGAAAACTGTGAATGACATTCATTTTGAGACAAACTTTTTTTGTTAAAGTGGCACTCAATGTGAGCCAGATGGAGATTATGCTAAGGAACATTTGAAGGTAAAATTACATCTTAGTAGCCAACTAAAAAAAATAAAATAAAAGAAAAAGAAAATTTATTCTATTGTATTTTAAACTTGAAAAATGAGGATGGGGTTCTAACACAAACATTCATTGGGGAAAAGCAACCCAATGTTAATTCTGCACAAACAGATATTTGAGATGATCAAGGCACCATAATTTATCATGGCAAGGGCAACCAAACATCATTTGCAATATCCATTTGTCTGTGACAGATTTGTTTCTTGCTTTTATGGCTTCAACTTGAAAGCATGACAGTGTCACACTGTCACCTTACAAGAGACGATAAACAAACTAAAGTTGTTTAAGATTAGTGGACTCAAATCTAATTGTGTGTAACTAGTAACTACACAATAAAATTTATGCTTTCCTATCTTACTAACCTCGTAAATTTTCTCAATATAAGCCTCTTGTCCCTTTTCAGTTGCTTTCTTGATGTTGCGATCGACAATATCTTTTGGCACGTCAAGCTCCTTTACTTTCTCAAGTACAGCAACCAATGCTGAATTTGATGTTACATTCGGACCACCTTTCTTTACTCTGTTGATTTTAGTAGCATGAAAGACGTGCATAAGATGGTTACTTGATCCAAAAAAGAAAACAGACACTAACAAATTCATCTAGCCAGAATCAATATGAATCACAGAATCGGTCATAGTTAAATTGGGGGAAATTGGCGCATCAATCCAGCCATAAACGCAGGGCAGAGAAAACCTAAAGAAGATAAAAGGATGACCAGATAATTTTTTTCATTTCATGTGATTGAAATTGTAATTATTATACACTGACACCATAAAAACATGTTACACAAGCATTCAATCATATTCCATTGTGTTGTTACATTGTAACACTATCTCTTAATATATCTGCACATATATCTAAGTGGTGAGATATGATTGAACATTCATACAAATTCTTTTACATTGCCAATGCGTAAAAATCAAATTATAAAATTAAAGTCTAGGGATTAGAAGGGTGCTTTAATAAATAAATAAAACAGCCATTGTCACCATAAAATAAGTGAATAACTTCGGACCAACGAATAATAAAAATCAGTATAGGGAATGCAACATTAACTTGGAGAAGGCCTTACGCAGACACAACTTCCTTTCCGATCCTTGAGTATAGTTTAGCTTTCTTTAAATTTTGAGCCTCCTGCAGTTGTTGCAAATATGAAAACTTGGAAGTAAAAAGAAGAGTTCAAAAAAATGAAAAACTTGTACTAATCAACTTATAGACAACGAATGACAATAACCCTTGTTCACAAATAACCCCATAAAGTGGTTTCCTGTTTATCATAGCAAATGGATATAAATTAAGTGCGAGTTTGGTTTATTTTTGGAGGTGTAGAATTGATTTTGACATGTTTGGGTGCTATCAAGTAGAATTGATTTTAACTTGAAGTCGGGATTTATAGCTGTTGCATTCAAGCGTGATTTTTAATCTGAAATTTAGTGTTCAACTCACGTTTTCTCAACATATCCAAACATAAATCACTTTACGTTAGACTCAACTTTAACTAAAATTAATTTTACAAAATCAATTCACTCAAAAACAATTATAGTCTCTGCATAACCAAACACACACTAAGTTGAAGTAAGTGCACGTGGAATTTCATCGAACAGGTGATATGCATTATCGAGAAACAACTAGAAAGGAGTGACGAACCTTTCGACCAGCAATTTTGCTGGAACGTCTGCCCATACAAACAGGAGTGGAAGTCCATATCGTTCTAAAGCGACGGTTGTTATCGTAATTATTAGTGAAGCTTACATTTGAATCCAACGACGGTGAAATATACGTATTCCCTGAGAATCAACGAACGAGTGATTCTGATTCATTCAGGAAAATAATAATCGTTTAACTATTATAATGAATTGCGAAAATGCGAATGTAAAGCTGAGAGAGGGAGAGTAATGAGTACTGTGAGGATAGAGTGAAGAATGAAGGCGCGTGGAGGAAACGCGAGTTGATAAAGCGTGAAGTTGAAGCGCGACTCGCGACGCTCTCATTTTATAACTGCTACCAGTCTTGTACAGGTCCAAGTGCAATCCCAGATGGGAATCATACAGTACAGAGGCAGCGCGACGCTGAACAAAGGACATGCTCCTTTTTGTTACACTGTTTTTTCAACTCCCCTGTAAATTAAGAAAAATCATATATATCACTCACAACTCACTCTCCCTGTCTGTGTATTTTCAGCAACTTTCTAATTGATTGTTAGTAAATTAAACATCGTAAATCATTCAACTGAATTCAACATAGGATCATTTAACGCGAATAAAAAACCGTGATTTAAATATTCAATAGTTTAAATTTGTTTTTTTTTTTAGGGATTTTTCAGAAAAAATATAAGTTGTTTTGTCACATTAAAAATTACTATTTTTTATTTAAATTATTATACTTTTTTATGTATTTTCATATTCTCATTTTTTTAAATTTTATGTGACATTTCATATAATTTATCGTTGGTTACTTGTATTTAAGACAAATGTTTGAGATATTTGAGTCCTCTATAAAAACATGTTACACAGAAATTTAATCATATCAGTGTATTTGTGGGGACAATTTTGTTCCTAAATAATTTTTAAAACTACTAAATTATAATATTTGTACCTTTTTTCTCTTTTCGTCAATCATACGTGATTTACTAACTTCAAAAAATCTTTAACTATTCAATTCATCAAATCGGCCCTAATTATATTATTGTTTAATGCATAAAAATAAAAAATAATTAAATTATACCTATTATCGTCAATTTTTATGCGTAAAAATAAAAAAATAATTAAATTATACTTATTATCATCAATTTTTATTGTATTTCAAATAATTTTTAAACATAATTCTACTATGAATCATCATTTATCAAAGTGATATCACCTTAGAATTTATCCATATATAATCTCATAACCTATAAAATAGAACTATCCTCTTTATATTATTGTTAAAGTTGATGAAAAACCACTATTACATGTTGCTCAAACTATGAGGGCATAAATATAATGTTTTTATGTGACTTCTTTTATTTAGTACTATATGATTTTTGTTTTAGAGTTTGGAGGAGAGGAAATGATAGAAATTTGAGGGAATAGAAAGAGAATGAAATATATATAAATATTTTATTTTATTCAACAGAATCGGTTTACAGATAATATTTATAATTAATATATTTTTATTTTTAGAGTATATTACAACAATATAAAAAAAATTATATAAACTCTTCAAAAATCCTCTAAATCCCTCCGTTAATACATTCTTTAGTTATTAGAGATTTTTGTATTAGGCTGAAAAACAGATTTCCGAAAATTCTCTTATCTTCTTTCTTCCTTCCTTCCACTTCATTCTTCTTTTTTTTCAAAGTTCTTACCTCACTTCTTAAACTCCCAACGAGACACTTAAACAATTACTCGACAGAGTAATACTATATTCAATATAATTTTTTTGTAAATTTACCTTTTCCATTACAATTTTTCGACATACTTTAAATTTGTTAAAAAAAAGTAGCATAACGTCAAAAAATTTGATGTTTTACCTAAAGCCAATTATGTCTCAAAAACACTTTTAACAATTGATTTGTTTATTATTTCATTATATGGTTGTTAAAATCTTGATTTAATAATTAACTGTACATCTTAATATTTTATAATATAAACTTAATACTACAATAATTTAAATAAAAGTGTTTTTCATGATTTGAAAATATCTCTTTTAATATATACTCCATCTAGTATCTATATCTTTTTTGATACAATCCTTGTGGTATTAAATATGAGCAAAAGAATATCCATATAAGTTGAGTAAAAAAAATATATTCATATAAGTGGTACCAAAAAAGATTACTCAGTAAACTTAACACTCGCACGGTGCACATGGGCAAAACCCATGAGAAACCAAGAAAAAAAACCTCTGTATTTTTTGGGATCTGTGATGAGTAAAAAGTATCGAAAAACAATTATTTGAAAACTTTTTTGAGGTTGGCTCCTCAAAATGTATACTTTCGTCTCAATTTGACATTTCTAAATAGCTTTAAACTGATATATGTTTTAATTTTCAATGCTTTAGTATTTTTTTTAAACAAAAAATATTTTCCATGACATTTTTTGTTGTCAAAAAAGAATATTTTTATATAACAAGTTTTTTTATGAAAAACACTTTTAAGAATAGACAATTTTTTATAAAAAATAAATTATGACATTTAAATAAATTTCTTAATAAACATGATGTTAAGTATTTTTATAAATTTATAATCAATTATAATCGAGGAATATGTGCTTTAGACCTAAATATATGTTAGACCAAACTATCTATAGTGCTAGCAGGTGATATTTAAGATTGAATTACATCTATGTATTTTCTTTATTAAACAAATAATATTTATTGATTTAAATTGTAAAATACATTGATCACAATATAATTTAAATTTGTTAAAAAAACAAAAAAAATAAATATGTGGATAAACTCACAGTATTCAAGTTAACAATATAAAACAACAATATAACACAAAATGATTACATGTCTACAAATAAGACAAAGTTCAAATGTCCCGACTATATATGCCTATAAATATGTATCCTTAACGCCGTCAAAGTCTTTTATTGAAATCTGAATCCAAGTTGGTATGTCGATCTAAACAAATCAAACATCACATTAATACGGAAAAACAAAAAAGTGTCCTACAAATACAAAAAAAATCAAAATGCCACACAAATACAAGAAAACCAGGAAGTCAATCTCATACAAATAAAGACGGAAAAACCAAAATGCTATAGAAACTAAAATTTATTTGAGAAAAACGCTGAGAAGCAAATATAAAGATTAATTACAGTCACAATTTTAATTGTAAGTTATTATAAAAAATAGTTTTAATTGTAAGACAAAAAATCGTTAATTAATATCATCTAATACATATAGGAGTTAAAGTATATGTATACTTCTTAACGTATAATTTAACATTTACAAAATGGGAAAATAAAAAACATTCACCTCTTTATTTATTATTTTTCAAGTGATATTTTATTTAATATAAATTTTTTAACACATTTATCTTTTTTAAAAAATAAGCATTTGTGACCTAATTCCATAACAATATCTAATAATAAATGGTCTAAAAAGACCTTATATTGATTGCTTCGTAATCATAGTCCACAGGGAAATACCAAAAATTATTATTTTAAAATGGTGGAATTGGCAGCAAGTGGTTGGCATAATTGAAGCTATAACAATAATGCGGTAGTTAAAATGCCAACAGAATTATGCGCTAGTTATGTGGTAATTGTATATATTCATCTACTTCTGCTCACAATCCTAACTATTGGCACCTATCCAAATTAAGTATGAGGAATTTCTGTATCACAATGTTAATTCATTGTAAACCACATTATATGTTTATATTTTTGAATTTTTTTTATGTTCATATATAGAAAGGAAAAGCAGGTCATAAGTTTAACTCAATCTTCTAATAAAATTAATAATTAATTAATAACGATGATTATTTTATTTAAAAAAAAATATAGGAAAAAAAGCAATGGCTGAGATTGGCACATTAAGTCCCACCAAAAGAAATACCACGTCCTTGTATTTCACTGCAACTTCCAATTTTGACATCTTATTAATTTTATTTCATTGCTTTGAACAAAACATGTGATGCTTTGCTGTCTGTAACTCTTTATACTAAAATATATTACATTACATAAGCATATTAAAAAAAAAAATCTCACATCCCAGAGTTATCGATAACTTGTGTTCCTTGTTTTTTCCTTAAGAACAAACAACAAAAAACAAATATTCATATTTTATCGTTTCCCTGCTTACATTTTTAACTTTCGCCGTTCTTCTAAATTTATTTATTATGGTTTATGTTCTCTCCATTAAATATTTTAACAACAACAATAGCTAAATAGGTTGCGCAATATTTTAGATAAATCCTTCTCAATGATAAACACCAATATTAAATTTCACAATTGTATACAAAATTTTTTACCGTCTATTCTATCCAAAAAAACACTTATATTTTGGTTCAGAATTTAAATTATTAAACAAAATTTTAGGATGTATCCTTTTTTTTTAGATATTGACTTTTATTTGTTAATAGATATAATATAATTACAAGAGTTTTTTTGGAACAAAGTTTGTTTTACATGCAATTGTAATAAACTATATTTATTTGTTTTATTTAATAATTTGATATATAGTATCAAAACAATATTTTGTTTTTCTTTATTTTCTTATGTAGCAATTTTTCTCTCAATTCTTAATAGGGCTCGAAATGTGTTTTTCCTTAACTATTTTTAGACTTAATTAAAGAATTTAATATTTTAATATTTTTTATAGACAAATGATAAATATTTTATTATTGTTCAATTAATGAAAAAAATATTTTTCACGAATTTAAAGAGAAAAATATACTTTATTGCTAAATACTAATACATCTCTTGAATTTATTTTAAATTATAGATTTTGAAAGTATAATTGAACTTCTTTTTAGGGAAAAGTATAATTCATCCTAATTTTTATTGTAAAATACTATATTTTGGATTCCATTACAATTAGCATTTTTTGTGTGTGTAAAGTACCATTATTACAGTCAGCAATCGGAATGAACGATATACACATGCATTAAATATACGATTGTCTGCCAAATATACTGTTTACGTTTCTGGAGAAAATTTTCCATACTAAAAATTTCTAACGCTATTTTCACTATATCCACACTAAAATTGAATACGTTACTGTTGTACAACGTTCCTTAAGGCAAGATTGTATGAACTCGGCGCACATAATTGGTCATCTAATCTCTACCCAACACACTTATTATTACTTATTTTATAATATATTTGCTATTTTAAAATTAAAATTTTCAACCACCAGGGGACGTTCAAATTCAATTATCATATTTATTTCTAAATATCTGAATTATTTTCGTCTATAGATTTGAATTTGTATAAAAAGTCAGAGATGGAGAAATAATCAAATTTGATAGGAAGATAAATTAAAAGAAAATAATTTAATGATATAAAAAAATAAAAGTAAAAGAGAGAGAGAGAATAAGCAGTGTCTCTATCCGATGTCAACAGTTTTACCGTGTATGGTAGCTAGCTAGTAATCCACATACACTTCTCTTGACTCTTTCTGTTCTTTTATTCTTCATCTTTCTTCTTCTTCTTCTTCTTCTTCTTCTTCTCTCTCTCTCTCTCTCTCTCTGTAATGGCTCAACTATTCAGAGACCTATCATTGGGCCATTCCAAGAGAGAATTAACACCGTCACCACCGTTAAAGATAATGCCACCAAAACCACGCGCCGTTATCGACGATCTTCCTTCACCGCTCGGTCAACTCGCCGTTAACTTATCCGATTCGGA
Organism: Cicer cuneatum; assembly: GCA_037974295.1. Taxonomy (NCBI): domain Eukaryota; kingdom Viridiplantae; phylum Streptophyta; class Magnoliopsida; order Fabales; family Fabaceae; genus Cicer; species Cicer cuneatum. Next base: position 76,953,802 of record JBBPBO010000004.1, read on the forward strand.
ACTCACCCTAACCGCTTACGAGATCTTCGTAGCCGCATGCCGCACTTCTTCGGGTAAGCCGCTGAGTTCATCAGTTGCGAACTCGTCCTCGAATAATCATTCCGGTTCACCGAGTCAGAACTCGCTCGCTATTCAGCGATCTTTAACTTCTACCGCTGCTAGTAAGGTTAAGAAGGCTTTCGGTTTGAAATCTCCCGGTTCGGGTTCCAAGAAGAGTCCTGGTTCCGGTTCGGGTCAGGGAGGAAGATTGAAACGGCCGTTAACGGTTGGTGAACTCATGAGGAATCAGATGAGTGTTTCGGAAGCTATGGATTCGCGTGTCAGACGTGCGCTTCTCAGGATTTCGGCTGGACAGGTTGCTTTTTCAGAATGAAAACACTTTCGCCATTGCGCTTTGTGTGTGTTGCAATGCATGTAGAGAGTGGCGTTTGATCTGGATTTAGTATCTGTTTTTTGATTTGTTTATATTTTAATTGTTTATTTGGATTTTAACGTTTCAATTCAATCTTGAATAATTGGATTCAGCTGTGTGCTTTCTTTGATCTGCTTTTGGATTATTCCAATTTTGTGAGTTGAGTAGTATTATTGTCACTTAGATCCAATGATGAGGTGTTTATTGACTATGAAGCACATATATTCACACCGATACTAATTTGAGAAAATGAATGAAATCAAGTGTCTGTGTCGGACACTAGGACACGCATTCGATCAGAGGTGTTGATGCTAAATAGTTTGTTAAGTTTTCGTTCTTAATTGTTATTTGCATGTGTAAATGTTAGATGATGATTAGATTCATGTTGGAATTGAAAAGGGAATGAAAATTATTCAAGTTTTTAGTTGATTATGGCTATGCTTTTAGCTTAATTGTGAAGTTTATTTCAGGTTGGAAGACGGATTGAGTCTGTGGTGGTTCCGCTTGAGTTAATGCAGCAACTCAAGTCTTCGGATTTTAATGATCAACAAGAGTATGATGAATGGCAGAAAAGGACCCTCAAGGTTCTTGAGGCTGGTCTTATTTTGCATCCTTACATACCTTTGGATAAATCAAACTCTGCTGGGCAGCGGTTGCGGCAGATTATTCATGCTGCTTTGGATAGGCCCGTTGAAACTGGGAAGAATAATGAGTCCATGCAGGTTCTTCGTAGTGCTGTCATGTCTCTTGCGAATAGGTCATATGATGGATCTCTCACGGATTCATGTCACTGGGCAGATGGGATTCCTCTGAATCTCCGGCTTTATGAAATGCTTCTACAATCCTGCTTTGATATTAATGATGAATCATCGATCATTGATGATTTTGAGGAGCTAATGGAACAAATTAAGAAGACCTGGGGAATACTTGGATTGAACCAGACGTATCATAATCTCTGTTTTACTTGGGTTTTATTTCATCGATTTGTTGTCACTGGCCAGATGGACTTGGAGCTGCTGTCTGATGCTGATGGCCAGCTAGCTGAAGTTGCTAAAGATGCAAAGACAACAAAAAATTCCGAATATTCCAAAATTTTGAGTTCTACATTGACTTCGATAATGGGATGGGCAGAGAAAAGGCTTCTTGCATACCATGAAACTTTTGATCGCGACAACATTGAAACTATGGAGGGCATTGTCTCTTTAGGGGTTGCAGCGGCTAAGATATTGGTTGAAGATATATCTAATGAGTATCGCCGGAGGAGAAAAACTGAAGTCAATGTAGCCCAGGAAAGAATTGAAACTTACATCAGGTCATCTCTACGTACTGCCTTTGCCCAGGCAAGTTCATATTGTCTATCATTTCTTTATTTAACAGTTCTACTTGTAAAAGCAGTGTGAAATTATGTTGCTATAAAACTACAGTTATGGGTGTCTTTGAGTAAGTGGGAGAACTAGACATTGCATATTCATAACACCAATTAAATTTCTAGGTCTATTAAGGCATGAAAGTTTATATAATGTCAACAGCTTATCAGGTTGTTGAGTTGTGCAAGTAAAGGGTAGTTTGATCATGAACTAAACCTAGGTATATCCATGCAATAGCAGATTATTTATGGGTAATATATTATGGTCTCAATAAAGTTTAAGACTTGTGTTTTTGTGTTGAATTCTTCATCTATCTGTGTCTCTCTATATCTTCTTTAAGTTGCATGTGCTGAGATATGCTTGTTTTACTTCTGCATAGATAATGGAGAAAGCAGACTCAAGCAGGAGGGCATCAAAAAATCAGCCAAATGCTCTCCCTGTCCTTGCCATTCTTGCGAAGGATGTAGGTAGCCTGGCAGTTAATGAAAAGAAAGTGTTCAGTCCAATATTTAAGAGATGGCACCCTTTGGCAGCAGGTCTTGCTGTGGCCACCCTTCATGCATGCTATGGAAATGAATTGAAGCAATTCATTTCAGGCATCACAGAATTGACCCCTGATGCTGTTCAAGTGTTAAGAGCTGCAGACCAGTTGGAGAAAGACCTTGTGCAGATAGCAGTTGAGGATTCAGTGGACAGTGATGATGGTGGCAAAGCAATAATCCGTGAGATGCCTCCATACGAGGCTGAAGGTGCAATTGCCAACCTTGTGAAAATATGGATTAAGACTAGAACAGACAGACTGAAAGACTGGGTTGATAGAAATCTGCAGCAAGAGGTTTGCAGTCATCATCTTTTCGTTTGTTGTTCATTGATGGTTGTGACTTCGTTACTAGAAAGAATGTTGGGGGAAAAATTTTATAATAGAATCAAACTCAGGGAGTCCATAAGACTATAACCAAAAATTGACTACCAAACATTAAGTCATTGTTAAACTGTAGATTAGTGAGTCGTGTGTTGTCTTCATCACAAAGTTCTTTTAGTTGATTAGGGATAACATGTTCATAGCTGTACATGTGATTAATTTCTGTGTATTCTGGTTATGCACACCAATTGATTGCCTTTATGTTGAACTAACTTGTTTACTGCGATATCCTAGGTTTGGAGTCCACAAGCAAATCAGGAAGGATACGCTCCATCTGCTGTTGATGTTCTGCGAGTCATAAATGAAACTCTGGATGCATTCTTTCAGCTTCCAATACCAATGCATCCTGCATTGCTTCCTGAAGTGATGCATAACCTCGATAGATGCCTTCAATATTATGTTACCAAATCCAAATCTGGCTGTGGTAAATGATGTTCAAATTGAATAATTTAGCTCTGATATGTGGTTTATTTAATTTAACAACTGTATATGCGATGTGTTTAGTAACTGTTGTTTTTTATTCTAATTTTCAGGATCACGAAATACATTTATTCCAACAATGCCAGCACTGACCAGATGCACTATTGGCTCAAAATTTCAAGGCTTTGGGAAGAAAAAAGAAAAATCTCCAAATTCTCAGAAGAGAAACTCTCAGGTTGCAACAAACGGGGATAGCTCTTTTGGGATACCACAGCTCTGTGTTCGCATGAATACTTTGCAGTGGATCCTGGGTGAATTTGATGTTCTGGAAAAAAGAATAATTACTCTTTTACGGAACTCAGAATCTGCTCGAGAAGAAGATTTTTCAAACGGATTAGCAAATAAGTTTGAACTATCTCCAGCCGCATGTCTAGAAGGAATTCAGCAACTCTGTGAGGCTGCAGCTTATAGAATTGTCTTCCATGATCTAAGCCATGTTTTATGTGATAGTTTGTATGTTGGAGATCCATCATCTTCCAGGATTGATCCATTTCTTCAGGAACTTGAGCGGAACTTAATGTTTATTTCAGACAACGTTCATGAAAGACTTCGCACACGTATTATTACTGAAATAATGAGAGCTTCCTTTGATGGGTTCTTGCTTGTATTGCTTGCTGGAGGCCCCTCTCGTGCTTTTTCCCGAAAGGACTCGCAGATAATAGAGGATGATTTCAAATTTCTGAAGGAGCTGTTTTGGGCAAATGGGGATGGTCTGCCTTCCGAAATAATAGACAAATTTGCAACTACTGTGAGGTCTATCCTTCCCCTTTTCAGGACCGACACAGAGAGCCTCACTGAACAGTTTAGACGGATAACGCTAGAGACATATAAATCCTCTGCCAGGTCTAGAATTCCATTACCTCCAACTTCTGGACAGTGGAATCCATCTGAACCAAATACATTATTACGTGTTTTATGCTATAGAAATGATGAATCAGCTTCTAAGTTTCTTAAAAAGACATATGATCTCCCTAAGAAACTTTAACAACATTGAGAACCAGTTAACGGAAGGACAAGCTGGGAGATGCATTCTGTTTAATTGTCTGGTGCTTCCTGTATTTAGTACAACCTGCCCAGCAGGTAATTTATTTATCTGCATTGTTGACCAAGCTTTACTTTCGAATGCGGTGCTTCCCGCCACAGTGGAAACATTGGCCAAAGGCTTGGTGCTACTGGCCAATTCTCTCAAGTCCCAAGTGCAGCAAGCATTAATGTTGGGTATGAGCATAACAGGCTTATTTGCAAAAGGTAGTTGACTATTATTTCTGATTCATTAATTTTTGGAAGATTATAGATGTCTCAGTGTGTCTTATTCTGTGTTTAGCTTCTTTTATTTATTCCTTTTACTTTTGAGATTTTTTTTTCTATATGTAGTAGTATATGAAAATGATATCCTGTGTTCTCATTATTCTTTTGTTAAATTCCTCTGGACTGTATTGTCCCTTATTTAATAGTATGAAATGCAGTTATACAGGCATTGTATAGCCCTATTTGTTGATTGAAAAAGTATATATGTCACTATTTATTATTATCAGTATGTATGCAAAGGAAGGCCGCCGGCATTGATTGTAATACAGGAATTTACCATTTTGTACATGCCAATTAAGTACTCTTATCATTATTACATTATATACATATCTTTAGTTTTAAGTGAAGTGTTTGGTTTTGGGACATTTACAAACGAAGTTTCTCATTGCGAGTAATGAGAATGACGTTTCTGGTCGGTAGTGTGATGAGATGTGCCATGTGGCTACAGCTTGGACCGCCTTTGGCTGCATGATTTGATGGAAAACGCCATACTTTTGAATTATTATTGTAGATTAATATTCTGATGGCATATAATAGGAATATCAATTTGATCTAATTATCCATTGTCCATCTAACTATAAATTTATCCAATTCATTTATTATATAATAAAACTTTGATTTAATTCCAGTTTAGTCTTTATATTTTTATTAAAATTTACGAAGTCAGACTTTCTATTTTAAAATCTGATATTTTTGGTATGACATTCTAATTTTTTAACTAATAAAGTACAATGTAACATATTTTAAATAACATGTGGATATGATACGAAGATGTAAAATAATTAATACTTATAAAATTGTAATAAAAACTTATAAAAAATTTATTTCTATTTCAGAAATTATTCATTTTTGTAATTTAATTAATAACATGAATGATTAATGTATCTAGATAGTTTTATATCATAAATTTGTATATCATATAATTTAAAATATGTTAAATTGTCGTTTTTTTAGTTAAAAATTTTGAGAGAAACAAAAAATGTGACTTTTAAAATAGAGGGTTAATTTGATGAGTTGATGACAACAGAGGGATCGAAATTGCAATTAAACATAAAATATTTAATTGATTGGATCCAACCTATCCATTTAAAAATATGGATGATCCAATTTATCCAACTTTTTTTCAAAATCCAATGGATCACATACTTTATTGGCAAAATACTTTTTGCAGTCTCTTAACTTAAAATATCACCAATGTTATTCTTTATATATTAAAATATCACTAATCTTATTATTCTTTACAGAAATTCAGAAAATTCATTATCATTTCAAACAAAACTCAGAAAATTATTAATCTTCAACAAAATTTATATTTTCAGTAAATTAATAATTAAAATATTCAAATAAACTCATATTTTCATCCCCAACAATATCAAATTCATCAATAAAAGAACTCACATTTTAATATTTAAGTTAGAGGTTTGATTTGAAGAAGGATAGAAAGAAGAATAGACTTTCAATTATGATTTTTATGATTTTTAAAAATCAGTATTTTCAATTATGATTTTTATTATTGATATCTTTATTATATTTGACTTTTGTTTACTAATCGGTCGTGTTTAACCACGTGGATAACGTACGACTTATATAGTAATATTGTAATGTGGCAAAAGAAGAATAGACTCATCCTTGTTTACGTCAATAACAGTCTCTTAATTCCATTCCAGTATGAAAGTAAATTATGATAATTACTGCAGAATATAAAAAAATTATCTTAGAAAATAATACTTAATAATTCATATGACTGATATGTTAAAAGAGTAAGTTTAAATTTGGAATCCACTTAAATTTATTAATGTTTAATCATTTAGTTACTAAATGTCAAAATTGTTTTAATTAAACCTTTTATATGAAATTGGCCTACATACCTTTTTTATTCATGTAATGATATGAGCCGAATTCCGCTTTAGTATATGGAAAATAATTTTGCTGTTTTGAATCCAAAAACATAAGAAAAGTTGCTTTTAGTTTTTTATTATTTTGATTTTAGTTTCAATAAATATCTAAAATCTGTTAACCATATTATTGATTTTTTAGTTTTGAATATGGATCTTATAAAAACAAATTTCAAATATGAGAGAAATATTTGTCTATTGGTTTTCTTCCTTTCACATATTTTGAAATACTTATTTTCAAGAGAAGACCAAAAATGGTTTATTTACAATTAATTCTTGATCGAATCGACGCTAAATTTGCAGTTTGAAAAACATATATCCTCATTATGGCGAATATAATTCAATTGGTGAAAAATGTCATTCACATCATGTTGATTTATAGTTTCCACATATATTCTTGATCAACTTCTCTTCCCAAGGATGTAGATAAATAAAATTGGGAATTTCATTTGATTCGGCGATATTGAGCATAAAACTTGCCATCCTTTAATTGAAGGTGGTCTTGGTATTAGATATTTGAGATATATTAATAATGTTGCTATTATTAAACTTGTTTGGGACTTAGTTACTTCTAGTCAATATTGAACTATTCTTCTTAGAGATCGATTCTTTCGAATGCATGAGCATATTAGATATCATATTGATTCTTCGATCGGGACTGCACTCAAAGCTAAACTAACTACTATATACGATAATAACAAATGGAAACTTGGCAGAGGTGAAAATATTAACTTTCGAGTCAATATTTGATTTTTATTCTTAACATTGATGAGAACAAACAATCTCATCTTTATGTCACTGTCAATCATATCATTCAAGATAGTCAATGGAAAGTTCCTTCAACTCTTTTGCATACTTACCCTCAGCTAACTGCCAAAGCTATTATTACTAATTTTGAAGGTGAGGATCATCTGATTTGGAGATTAAATAATTCTAGAGTTTTACGGAAGCTTCTTTATTCTTTAACCCTTTAGCGCAACATATTCCTTGTGCCAAAACTATTTGGCATAATAGCATTTCTTCTTCCAAGTCTATCAAGTTTTGGAGATTGTTGCATAACAAGATGCTTATAGATGATAATTTAATCTCTCAAGGTTGTCAAATTGTTTCAAGATGTGAGTTCTACAAATGTGAAATGGAGACTTGACACTCATTTTTTTTTTATCCTGCTCTTTTGCTACTAAGCTTTGATTTTGGTTAAGCTATATTTTTCACTCTCAAATTGATAATAGTTCGATTCAAAATCTTCTTGTCATATGTGATAAAGGTTGGTCTCATCAAGGCAAAATATGTTATTTTTGCCAACATCATATTTACTATTGATAATATTTGGTATTGCAGAAATCAAACACGTTTTGAAGGCAAGAATCTTGTTCTTCACACTATCGTTAATAAAATCATGCCTATGTATCTTTATTTAGCAATCACACTTCTAGTACAATCTCCAACTTTATTCAAGAGTTTCAAATTCTCAAGTACTTTTAAGTTGGAGCTCATCCTCCTAAAGCGCCTATCATCAAGGAAGTGATCTATCCCAAAAGAGTATTAGATTAAATGTAATAATAATGGAGCTACATCTAGATGTCTTGTGGATGTATTTTTAGGGACAACTTTGTTGCTTCATTGGGTTGGTTTGCTATGAATTCGAGTATTACAGCTGCACTACATGCTGAGCTCATGAGAATTATGATTGCTATTGAAATAGCCTTCAAGGATGAATGGAGATTTTTATGGATTGAATTTGACCCGCAACTTACAAATCTTGCTTTTAAGAATAGTAGCTTTGTACCTTAGTCTATTAGAAGCTTAATTGTATTGAGATGATTAAAAGAATGAGTTTTACTATATTGAGAAGGAAATCAATGTGCGGATAAGATTGCTAATTTGAGACTTCACATTGTTAATTGTCATTGATGGGATACTTTTCCTTATAATATTTATGTTGTTTACAATAGAAACAAGTTTTATTTTCTTGAATATAGATTTTGCTGATGACATTGCTTAGTTGCATTGAGATGGTTAAAAGAATGAGTTTTACTATATTGAAAAGGAAATCAATGTGCGGATAAGATTGTTAATTTGAGAGTTCACATTGTTAGCAGTCATTGGTAGGATATTTTTCCTTATAATATTTATGTTGTTTTCAATAAAAATAAATTTGATCTTCTTGAATATAGATTTTTACTAATGTCTTTATATATTTACTGCATTCTTTTTTCCTTCACCGTTATTTTATAAGTTTGTCTAGTGAGGTTTTGAATGAAACAACATATTATACTCCAAACGATTGTCATCTTGAGCTTTGGTGTAGTCCTCCGAACTTTTTATATTTTCTTTTTGTCAGCGATTATTAAACTAATAATTTTAATTTAGTAATTTTAATACATTTTAATTTAGTAATTTAATATCGAGTTTAAGTATCCAAAAATATTTGTAAAATAATTATTAATATCATTTTAATTAATAAAAAAATTATTTCAAATACCTATTTTTTTAAAGACAGTACAAGTATGATTTTTCGACGAAGGTAAAAAAGATTTTTGTTTTTATTTTGGTGAAAATAATGGACTAGACAACAACAAGAAAACTAAAAGGCTTTAACAAAACGAAACCTCTTCTCAACAAATGAGTACTAATATCCGTGGGAGCCAACCACTTTTAAAGAATTGAAACCACAAAGTTTAAGATAAAATTTCTATATTTCATTCGTTACATTAAAAAGGGTGTACAAAGGACGAGTTATGTCAAATTTGATGTGTCCCTTTATTCAATCATAATATTTGATCGGACCCATTTTTAGGCCCTAACCCGTTTCTTAACTCGACCAAACCCAATTAGTTACGAGTTTAATAAAGACGGGACAAAATAAGACGAGACCAAGTTGGTCTCAAGACGAGTCGCCAACTAGTCATTTTTGGAAACAAATTTAGAAAAAATAATAATAAAATGACTCATAAAAAGCCACATTCAGTTACCGCTTGTCAATTCATTCACAAATAGTAACTTATAATATTGGTATACAAAATACAAATCGTTTAATCAAAACAAGTAACCTATTACTTAGTGAACACATAGATCTTTCACCACCTAATAGTCTTACTCTATAATCAACAGTAGTATCAAACCGACATTGTCTTATAATAATAGTAATAGTAATAATAATAATAATAATAGTAATAATAATAATAATAATAATAATAATAATAATAATGAAGAAGAAGAAAATGATGCAGGGAAGAGAAGAAAAATGAGTACGCAATGCATGTAGGAGAAAAGATGTATGGAAGAACAAATTTTTTCAAACCCTAAGTAAAGTTAGTGCAGTATAAGGTAAAATAATTATATATATATATATATATATATATATATATATATATATATATATATATATATATATATATATAAAATCACTTGTCCTCAATGTATTTTTGGGACAGAACGGATAACCCAGATGGATGAATGGTGACTCAAACCCAATCATTTCTTTTTACCTTGTCTCTGTCTATCTTTTTTGTTTGTCCGTTTTTTTTTTTGGACTGAGTTAGACTCAATCTGTTGCTTATGGGTCAAGTCGGGTTCGTGCGATGAACTAGATCTTCTACACCTCTACCTTACCTTAAAATGTGCTCATAGAACATAGGTTAACATTTGCTTTCTAGTAAAATCAAAGTAGCTCTTGGTAAAATTTGCTCATATTCCTTCCACAAAAGGGAATTTGCTTATTTGCCATAGAGTACAACTATGATTCTGTGAAGTTTAAAGCTTTTATTTAGATTAAAAAAAAAATGAGAATACAAAATTTAGTTATTTGTATAGACTCAAAAAAATTTTAGTTATTTGATTAGTAAGAAATGATTAAAACAAAATAAAACAATTACACCAAAATTTGGTATCATTTTGTATATATGTATAAACATTTTAAAAAATTCATTTATTATTTAATTAAATAAAAGAATGATAAAATTATAAATAAAATTGTTTAAATAAAAGGTAAAATTGGAATTAAAAAGTCACACCTTAAATTGTTATTCTCTTTATACATAGTTATAAATTATGATGATAAAAATGATAATATAATCCTTGTTTATATCAATAATAAACTCCTAATTTTCATCAAAGATAAACAAATTCCAACAATAATTTAGAAACATAGAAACTAATCCTACTGGAGTCTAGCATACTTAACTTTAATATCTAAGATATAATCAATATTTTCTTATCAACTAACAAGAACCTGCCCGTTTTACTTTTTTTGAAAATGACAGTAATGTATTATGTATGAAGCAATAGAATATCTAATAATTTGAGGTCATAATAGTGTAATACATAGTACTCAAAACTCAAAGAATAATCCACTTGATAAATTTCAAACATGCTATCTCGATGCATCGGTACAAACAATGCAGCAGAGATATCCATTGAAGAGTTGCAGATCACAATTTTTACACTATCTATTCTTGTTTGAGTAGAATATATATATATATATATATATATATATATATATATATATATATATATATATATATATATATATATATATATATATATTGTGTAGTGAAGTGTGTGTTTTCTTATTTAAGGATCAAGTGAAGGGACAAATGGACAAACCAAAATGGACCAATCAAATTAACTTTACTGCTTTGTATGTGAAAATCTTATGTTCAGAATGAGATTTATTTTGTTTCTACAGCTACTAATTAGTATTTACCTCTGAAGATTGGAGACATTCCTTTATAATTTCTTTGATCTTTCTTTTCATTAATTTATCTTTCACACCAGCTAGCATGTCACGGTAAAACATTTCCATCCTAATTAGCTTCCTATTATCTGCTGCCTCTAACATGTTCTCCCATTCTTTTGCAATGTCCAATGAATCCGAATTCCGCATCAAAACAGGAATATCTTGCTCATCAAAAGGTTTTCCAAAAATAGAACCATGAAGTATACTAGCATATTTTTCCATTATAGATAGCTTTGTTTGAAGCAGCTTCACCTCATTCAACGCCGAGGATAATTTCTCATCTGTTTCTGTTATTGCTTCGGTTTTCTTTTCTGTCGCCTTATCTTGCTCATCAGTGCTCTTCAAATCCTCTTCCTTGAAATCCTTTGTTATCGGAGGCCACAGAACGATGGTGGGAGTGTAACTATCCATTTCCTTACCATTCCCAAGAACTCCACTCCTTCCCCTACCCCAAGACCACACCTTATGTCCCTCCTGTGCAACAACAACAGTATGTGCAGCCCCACACGCGACTTTAACAGGACCTGGAAAAATAGGTTGATATGGCTCGCATGAGATGAGAAGGGGAGAAAGGGCATCACCACAATCTGTTTCAGCACGACTAGCGTCAGGACATAAGCCAAGACCTTTCACCATTCCCCATGACCACACATCCCCATTTGAAGAAACAACACTTGTATGAAACAAGCCACAGTCCACAGAAATAAGAGATACATTTTGTGGCAATTCTTTAACGGGTGCAGGAAACAAAGCGCTTTGCGTTGTACCATGCCCGAGTTGGCCATTTTCACCAAGGCCAAAAGTCCAGCACATGCTTTCTAATGTGTCGCCGAGTTTCTTTTTGCGAGTGAGCAAAGCAGTGTGAAAGGCACCACATGCAACCTCATCAATTGTCCAAAGAGACTCCTCATCGGATATTTTTACAACTTCTGGACGCAGTCTGCTCTGCCTATCCCCCAACCCTAATTGGCCATGGTTGTTACAACCCCAAGAGTAGCACAGTAGATCTTCATCCTCGTGTGATTCTGTAGCACTAACCAGAGCTAGAACGTGCTCATTTCCGCACGCAACCTTGACAACAGCTCGACCATGAAAATCCCACACTGGCGTTGGAGTGAAACTGCTTACAAGAGATACCCCTCCTTCTTTGCTTTCTTGTGGGATGTTTCCCCACATCCATAGGGTCCCACGATTATCGATAGCCAGAGACATCATTCCTCCTCCTTTGACAATACAGATCTGAGAAAGTTGAACAGAAGAAAAATATGTTAATGATACCGTCACCTTGGCTTATGTTTTAGAACAAAACTAGTGCAATTCATGGTATACCTTTAGTGATGCTTTGCCTTCTGCTTCAAATAGGTCTGTTGAAGAATCAGGGGATTGCAACTCAAGAAAACTGCCAGTGCTAAGTAACCAAGGAACTAGGGAATCATACGAGTCCTCTCCAGTAAGACCAAGTTGACCATCCATATAGTAGTCAAGGATGCAGATACTAGTATGTAATATAAAGTCAGCAAACTTCTAGAAGTAAAAACAATCTGTAATTGAATTCAACCAAGGGATTCCCGAGCATATTAAGGATACAGATATTGTAACCCCAGCACCACACAGATCCATCTTCTGTAAATACACAAAGAGATTGAAGTATTAGATGGGGTTACTGAATAAACCAGCCTAAATTTATGCTAGATGTATAACACTTGAGGTGTTTCATGTCTGTTTAACAAGCTAGCAGCACATGAATCTAAATACATGTTTATGTTGATCATAATGAGGTTAATAAATATGGTTATCAATAATTACACTATTTAGGTTTGAGTTACCATAAAGGGAATATGATATTCAAATCCCTCTCCCTGGCTATCAAAGTCGTACACCAAGAATAACAATGGAAATGAAATCATAAATGCAAGAGGTCATGCAGTTGGAAATGTTATGGAGCATAAGATACAATAATTTAGCTATAAAATTAACAAAAAAAAGTTTAACAGAACCTGCAAGAGCAAGACTATGATAAGCACCAGCAGCAATTCCCAATATTTTAACACAGTCTCTAGTTTCATTAGGGTTTCCAAAAATGACCTTAACTGGAAAAAGTTCATCTTTTTGAGAAGCAAGTCCAAGGCGTCCAAACATTCCTTTACCCCAACAGTACACAGTGCCATCTCCTACCACAAAATTCAAACCTCAATCAATTACAAATATGCAGTGTGAGAATTCAATTTCCACAATTTGTGTTCATTTCATTTCAGATATACAAAAAATAGAGTTGAGTTATTACCAGTGAGAAGAAGAGTGTGAGATTCACCAGCAGCGACGTCAACGATCTTTTGCGATAGGTTATCGGAGTTCCGATAACTTCCAGCGTCTTCCATTGCCTCCGACGAGAAGACACAACCAGAACACAAGCTCTATTTCTCGCACTATATTCCAAATATGTACTCATATCAAAAAATATAAATTAAATTTATTATTGATTTATGTATATAAAATAGTTTATAATTTAAATAGTATTTTTTAAATTTACATCCTATTCATTTTTTACGACACTTTTACATTATTATCAAATTGATACTTTGTCACGTGAGTGCAATTCAAATAAAAATTGCATAATATTTTGATAGGCTTCCTTAACTTAATTTTAATTAACGTTTTAGTTTTTTATAGTTTTTTTTATTTGGTATTTTATTTTAATTTTAAGTGATAATTTGATTTTCTATGTTTTAAAATGTCAATAATATTATCTTTTTTTTATAAAAATTCAAAAAACTCATCAAAATTTCTACCAAAACCCATAAAATTAATTATTTTCTTTAATATAATATAAATTTCATCAAATTCGTAACTCAAATCTTTAAATAAACTCATACAAAAATTTTATCAAATTTTATTTTTTATTTGATGTTGTTAAAAATGAAAATATGAATTTATTTGAAGATTTGAGTTTTGAATTTGATGAAATTTGTATTATATTAAAGAATATAATTAATTTTATGGGTTTTTGTTGAAAATTTTGATGAGTTTTTTAAATTTTTGTAAAAAAAAAAAGATAATATTGTTGACATTTTAAAACATAAAAGATCAAATTGTTACTTAAAATTAAAATAAAAGATCAAATAAAAAAAAACAAATAAATAACTAAAACATTAACTAAAATCAAGTTAACGAACACTGATGCTATTTAGCCTATTTAATATTTAATATATTGAAAGGTGGGTTCATATCCGCGATACTTGGTATCTTTGTATTTCATGTGTAGGAGATTTGATGCTAGACTCATCAGAACAATAAAATAATCGATTTTGGAGTAGACATTTAGTGTAATTGACAGTGCCAGTCCTTGATGTAGGTGCCATTTTGAGCTATGATAGTTGTACCTGAATCCAAGACTACATGATTGTGTGATCTCTGTCACCCTTCATAAAAATTGAGTAGTGTTTTTTATTATAATGTTGAGTTAGGATTTTATTTTGTTTTCTAAGAATTGGTCCTTTTAATAATATTGTTGTTTGTTAAAATAAAATATATAGATTAAAATTTCTCTTTATAATTATTATTTCAGACCATATTGTCCCTTAATTAATTAAGTAAAATGACACATATCCAATATGGTCATATAATGGACTAACAGGATAGATTAAAACTTTATACATCATCCTAAAAAATCCAATTTTGAAATAGTTCAATCAGAGGTTTTTGTTTTTCCAGTAACCCTTATTTAAATTTTTTTTTTAACAAAATACTCCATTTTCAAAACTATACATTAAAATATTATATTTTTTAAGTTATAAGTCTTCTTTAGAAATAACGACTTTTTTAATAAAGTCTGAGTTCGTAAAAACAACTTCTTTAAGAAAATTTAAAAAAAAAAACTCAATTTTTTATTTTAAATTAACAAAAAAATTGTCAAAAAATTTTTAAATTTTTTTTAAAAAATTCCAGTTAGAAAGTCACCTTTGTAAATTCGGATTTATTTAAGAAAATTGCAATTTACAAAGGCGACTTATAAGTAAGAAAAAAAATCAATATTTTGATATATAGTTTTGAAAATAAAATAATTTGATAATTTTTTTTATAAATAAAAGGTATTGAAAAAAAAACCAATTAGAGACTAAAGTGTAGTATTTATTTTTATTGAGAGGATAAAAGTTTGTACTGTTTTATTTGTAAAACAAACCAATCTGATTTCCATATTTTTCACCGGGATGATAAATAGTCTTCAACTCCATGCATCAAGCAAATTGGCAACACCAAAAAAATAAAATAATCTACATTCTAAATTTTATTATATTAATTTATCACTTCATTTTATTAAAATTTATAACATTTATCACTTTTTTTTTTATCTCTTGGAAAGTACTTGTAAGGTGTAGTTCAAAGACTTTAAAAAAAATGACAATAAAATTATTTCAAATTTCTAATTACCCTTGTTTACATACTAGTACATGCAATCGAATTAACATACATTTATTAAGAATCCAACAACGAAGTGCACGTAAATTTAATCTAATTTCCATTTTTCTAACTGCACATGAAACATTAATCAATCAGTTAAAACGAATATTAACAAATTAACAAGATGAGATAATTTGCATATGCTACTAGCCAGTGCAAACACCACCATCCTGCAAATCATCCTCCTCACTAACATAAGCAGATAAGTTAACATACTTATCCTGTTCCCCTCTATTCCTCCACCTTGCTCTACAAATCACACAACTAACCGATCTTCTTCCTCTGCTTCTCTTCCACCTCACCAAACACTCTTCATGAATTCCATTCCTACAACTTCCACAAGCAACCAACCTCTCTTCCTTCACCATCTCTTCAAGACAAACAGGACACGTGGCACCTTCCTCCATCTCTATTCTCTCCTTCTTCGACCCTCCTCCTTCAAAGAACATTTGGTGAAACCTCTGTCGAAGAGAATACCCTGCAACTGCTTCATTCAAAGTTGGCATGTTTAGAAGATGTTGAAGCTGACATGGTCTTAGGTTTCTTCTACGCACGCATGCGTCCGTAGAAGATACGCCTAAAACTCGAATTATAACGAATAGGATGTGTTTGCATGGCGTTGTTGGGTCGGGGCACGTGCATGAGGGTGTGGAGGATAAGATTACTGTGTAGACGTTTCCGGTTGCGCCTAATATGAAGAAGGTGGAGCCGGTACGGTGGAGGAGACGGAGATGGTGATGGAGTGCTCGCACTATTCGATCGGAAATTGGTTGGCTGTGTTTAAAACGAGAGTGTCGGCGACGGTTATTATGGTTATTAGTATTTGGTGTTGAATTATTAGAATTGGAGGCAATAGACTCCATTTCAAAAAATAAAAAAGGTTGTTTTTGTTTGAGGAACAGTTTGGTGTGTGAAGAATATGTTGTTGTTGGTTAATGGTTATAATGTTGTTGTTATTAATTGTGGTTGGGATTCTTTGTTTGGTTTTGAGGGATACGTTAGAATAATGATGGATGAGGAGGGAAAGGGAATTTTGTAAGGTGGAGAATTCTAATTCCAAATTCAATAACTTAACTTGCAAACAAGGATTCTCCATTGTGTTTAGTTTGTGGAATAGTGGTGAACCATGTAGCACGCTTTATTATTATAGCAAGAGGTGCAAAAACCATTAACTTATACGTATAATCCACACATACCTTCTCATTATTTTTGTTACCTTGTATCACACCCAATTATGGTTTATTTTTCATTTTTTACTTTTGATCTATACATGTTTCTTTTCCAATTTCCAATCATGTCATATTGGAGAGTGTACTCCACTTGCAATCTTCAATAAACAAATGTTAATGCTTAGTAATTATATATGATCGTAAGTATAATTTGAAGGGCAAAATATATGCTTTGGCACACATATATAGTTCATAATGATTGAGTTGAGCTTAATAGTTTACACAATCCAATAGCAATTGGACCGACCCCAATCTAACCCATAATACAATTGGGCCCGTTGGGTCAGCCTATCTGAGAATTCTATTTCTCATGCATTTCGCCCAAAACTAATTTTAAAACAAGACCTATGTGGGCGATTGTACCGTAATTCTTTTTAAAAATTATTAAAATAGTATTATTAAATTTAAATTACATGTCACTATCATTTTCCACATCATCATGCACATAAATGTCAATAATTTTAAAAATAGGTGGACCAAATTTGTTGAAGAAAAATAAGGGAATCTAAATTGCAGATCTGATAAAATTAGGGGACTAAAACTACATTTTAGCCAATAGTATACCAGCATAAGTGAGTCATGTCAAATACAGATTAGTTTTTACTCGTGAAAATACATGTCGTTTTAGATAATGAAGTGAAATTCTATACGTAGTTGCTCCTTAGCATAGGTGTACTTGCAAACATTCCGACAATCAAGTAAAGTATATTTGAGAGTGAGAGGAATTTAGAGTTAGAAAATTGTGTCCTTTTCCCTATGTCAGGTGTCCTTTTATAGGACATCCTCAATGGTTTCTATTAAAAGTTTGTTTGGTTTTGAGATGTATGATCTGAAATATGTGAATCATTGTTTGATTTCGAGCGCACACCTCTTGTGATCATTTAGTGACCGTTACAATCATGTGACTCATATTCAAATCATAGGATCATGATTGCCATCAAGCAATATAGAAAAGTGTCCATGGTAGTTATAATGTTCACCCACTTTGGAACCCCTTTCGTATGTTGTGGCCCTCTACCTCACTAATTATTTGGATCGGGGCTAAGTTTGAGTGGGTTGGACCTGAGTCCATTTCAAAACAATTAGATTTAATAATATATTATTTAGCTTCAAATTGTGTGTTATTTGATTTCGTTTAACTAACTTTAACAACAATATTTATCATAATTGATTGCTCATGAACTTAAATTTTTGTAAGTTTAAATTTATTTACATCTATAAATTTGATATTCAAAATTTAAACTAATGAATTGTTTCTTTTGAAAAAAATTATCCATTATAATTTAGAAAATAATTTTCTTTTATATCAAATATTCAATCTCCTTATGATTGTGTATAATTTAAGTAATAATAATAGATCTTCATAGAGTATTTTATGGTGTGTTACTAAGAATAAACAATTTTAGTGTTAAATATATATATATATATATACATATTAGGTTTAAATTTATTTATTTTTATACAAGGTTTAAATATCATTTTAGTCTTGGAAATATACACTTGTTACTTTTGGATTTCTGTATTTAGTTCTTGCAAATACACATTTTTTTTGCTTTTGATATCCTTAAATATTCATTTTACTCTTTGTCTGAAAGATAAAATCAAATGTTTTATATATTACAGAGACTAATTCAAATATTATTAAATTTTGTAGGTGCCAAAAATAAAATACCAATGACCAAAAATAAAAAAATGTATAATTACACGAACTAAAAAAAAAATTGAAATTGAGATTCAAATTTCTATATAGAAAATATTATAGAGGCAATATTACTACAATTTATTTATTTTTTTTAACAAAGAGACAACCTTTTTTTTAATATGTGATTTGATTTTTGCAATATTTTGTTACGAAGTCTAAACAAAACGAAAATGAACATATTATTTGGAACGTGCATAAATTCTTTAACTTATTATAGCATGCCCAATTCATTATTAAATTAAACATATTATTTAACAAAAAAAAAAAAAACTACAGAAAATCCATACCACTGTGGCATTAGTTCATTATGACCCGGACACGATGTATGAACCCGAATATTTGTGAGTCCTTTTTCACCAAAAAGAGTCTCTTCCTCCATTTACTAAAATTATTAGTATTTTTATATAGATGAAACTTCTAATATTCGACATGTTTCGTTACCAAAGCGGACACGAGGGATAAACTTGCTTCATCTTCTCAACATCTATCTGTTTTATCCAGAATACAGCAGTTCAACTTCAATTTTTTAACCTTTTTCTTTCTTGTGAAAAAATAATTCAATGTTCTCCAACCTAAAATCAAGGGAACAGGTTAGTTTATCTGCAACAACCTAATGGACATTCTTAAAACTCTTTACTTTTTCATAATTACCGAATAGCTATTCAATGTTTATTTTAATTAATATTTTATTGATTTTTGTATGTAAATTTGCAGCATCAACAAAAGCAAAAGGGAGAATGGTTATCAGGAAGTTTCAAAGCAGAGAATTTCATTCCAGGTCTTGTCATAGGTTTCATTTGTGGTTTGTTGATAGATTTATCAAAGCCAACTAGAAATCACTTGTCCAACAAAATTTTCTCATCTACAAAGCATCAACACCAACTCTCAGTCTCAAGTAATGGGGATCAAGACCTTAAATTGGTTTGTTCCTTTCATCATCACTTACTCATACTATGGGGATTTTTTGGTTTAACACTTTAACTACAAATACTTATAGTCATTCATTTCTCTTTATTATTCTCTTGTAAACTATCTTTTAAGAGTCTCTCATAAGGTCTCACAAAGTGTTTATAGAGTTCTGTTATACCCAATCCAAATTCTAAGATGGTATAATAATTTTAAAAATAACAGTAATTGAATGTAATTTCATGGGATTCACCTTTAATCTCAAGTGTCCATGCTACATTGGTTGTAAACAAGTTATTGAAATATCTGTCAATTTGTTGTTGGCTCATTTAGAAGGATACTTTTGTCTAAACATTTCATTTCATGATTGCATTCATATGGCTTAAATTTCAACAAATTTCTCTGCACCTTTTTCTTTTAAACTTTATAATCAAATGAACTGTTTGATAAATTTTTGCTGTTGATGCTTTATAAGAGCTACATTCAACAAAGCACAACTTGATGCTTTTTTTACTATCTTTTTGAAAAATGATTTGAAGCACTGTATAATGTATATATAAATAAAACTTTTTGTATCTGTGCACGTTGTTCAATAGCTAGTTTAATACTTTAATTTAACTCCTGTTCTATAGGTTGCATTCCCTATGAATTTCTTTTGCTGGACGTTGGGAAATTTCTGATTTCAACTGTAAAATGTTTGTGTCAGATTCTGGTTGTCCGGCAAGACCTAAAGATGAAATCTGGAAAGATCGCGTCTCAATGTGCTCGTAAGATATGAAACTATCGTTCATTTTCTGGATCTGTTCTTTATCTCAAATTGTCTAGAAAGTCACTTTTTTATTTCATCCATTACAAATTTCTTTATTTACTTTCCATCCTTTTCTGTTTACTAGTCTGTGCCTTTACATTCATCTGTTTTTCTTGGCAGATGCTGCCACTGGCATGTATGCTGAATTAATGCGAAGGTACTTATCAATAACTCTTACTACCGATCCACAGCTAACATCGCTTTCATGAAAAATCAAGAGCACAAGTAGTTTAATGCAATGTTTAAAAGATTGCTTTATAGTGTGAGCTTTCAAGTCAATTTTCATAAGCACTGTGCGATGGCCGTTTTGCTTATGGCTATTCATATAATCCAGTTTTGGTTGACGACTTGGTTGTCATCTTTTTCTGTAAGTTGTAGGGAGGGGGTATTCTTTGTTTACACTTTATGATACAGATTGCAGAATTGAATATATTAAAGGAAAGAATTTCCTTTCCCTCTAAAGCAAAGGCAAATGAAAGATTGTATGTTTAGTTTTGATTGAAGTTACATAATGAACATGAAGATGATGATTATTCAACATGATTCATTTTGCTATAAAGCTGTTATCCTTTATTGGCTAATAAACTCTACCGTTGAATATGTTTGCAGTGACCGGTCTCTTTTAAGACAATGGGAACAGTGCGGCCAGCCCAAAATTGTCGTGACTTGCAGAAACCAACAAGAAATGTAAGTGGATGATTTTATTCTGAGTACTATAAATACACTTCTGGGTCAAAAACCTACATCCTGAACTGGCTTTTAATCAGGAATAAGCTAAAGGAAGCAGCTGAGAGTATTGGCCTCCCCACGTTTGTTGTCGCCGATGCTGGACGAACACAGGTAATGCTTGAATTCATGGGAAAAGACACCATTGTGACATTGATCCAATTCCAGAGTTTTAGTAGGATATTCAGTTAAACTACTTATTTTCTTTTTGTTAATATCTATGTAGCACCAACATTTCATGTTGAAGGCATGTTCTAGTGTGCAATCACTTCTATTTTATCAAATTATTACGATGTCTACTACATGTTACATGTTAGTGTTGGTGGTTCATAGGTTAATAATATCTATTCTCTGAACTAGCATCTATAATCTTCAGGTTTCGGCAGGATCGAAGACTGTTCTTGCTGTTGGACCTGGTCAGCTTTGTGTTGCGTTGTTCTTGACTTGGTTTATGTTGCTTATATTTAATGTATTACCAAGAACATCAAAACACTTATGTATGACAAAATATTTGAATGTTATTCACTTTGATTTGTTTCAGGACCAAAAGCATCTGTGGATTCGGTGACTGGGAGGTTGGCTTTGCTTTGACAGCATTCAAGAAACAAGCCATGATATGATTGATAAATCAGCAAGCCATGCATTATTCAGACTGTATGAATTTTAGTATCTGCTTACTAGGGATGATTAAAGCATTCTATTTTTGGATCTGTTGTGTTAAATATAATGTTCCTTATACAAACAAAGCAGTGATTAGTCAATGTGAGTAACTTTAAGCTCTTTGGAAAGTTGAAGTATTGAGAAAATTTGATAAGAAAATGAGACAGTATTACACAACCAAGAGCCAAGAGGTGTGAAAATCATCATTACATTACATAATTCCATGTTTCTCTCTAATTAAGTTACACAATATCTTATAATCTCGCAGTTGCATGTTGGTCATCCCAATTGTATCCATGAAGAGGATCTGTGTATCTAACTCTTTCTCCTTTAACTTCAACTTTTCCTCCTTCAAGTTGTTCTTGTTCATCCTCAACCTATCTCTCTTCATCTTCAACTTATTCTCTTTCAACTTGTTTATTATTGGAAAAAACTCAATTCTACGTTGATAAGAGATAGAACTCTACAATAGTTTATAAAAAATGATATTTCTCACCTTACAAATCGATTTTGTAAGAGTGAGTTAGATCTAATTTAAAATTTAAGATTTATCTTGGACTTGAACTCAAATTCCTTCATCATAAACTCTTTTGCCTTCAATTTGTTTTGTTCATCATTGATGAGAGCTTTTGACCTTTGTTTGTGTTGCTTTGAAGTTACCTCAACATCAGAAGAAGATGCTTCGTTTGCTTTTGGCTTTCTCTTTCTTCTACGCATAGTGGAGTTGTTGTTGCATTAGAATTGTCAACCACATGTTTAGATTTTCTTTGAATTCATGACTTCCCAATCAAGGTCTGAATTGCTCTCAGAATAGAATTAATACATTTGAAGAGTTTAGAATGTTTGCCCGATAACAAGTTTGAATTAGGACTAATTTGATAAACACCATTACATTACATATAATTCAATAATGGCTTTCAATAATTAAAGCTATATTTATGTAAAAAAAGATAATTAAGCTATATTGAGTAAAAAAAAATTCAAAATACAAATAAGAGTTTAATGAATATGTAATGTCGGAGTAAAATAAATCTAAATAATTTAGTCCAGTGTTAAAAAGACAAATATTAGATTTGTAGAGTTGATTAGGTCTAAATATCTCATTTAATAACAAGTCACAAGTAAACCTATTTTATAAATACAATTAAAATTAAAGATAATCATAATCATAAAATATTCACATTGTGATTTTAAACTAGTGTAAAAATATTTTTTTTGAAAATAATAAAAATAAAAAATCAGATAAATCCTAAGATTTATTTTTTTTAAAAACAATTGTATATATCGTTACAAAAAGAGTACAATTTTTTACAGGAAAAAAAAATACTACAATTTGTTTTGACAGAATAAAATGTGTGCACCGTTTATATGCAAGAAATGAAAATTATGATAGCTGTGTCCAAAGAGAGAATTATTAGTATTATTTATTTAAGTTTAATAATAAAAAAGAAAAGGACAAAAAGAACGAAAAACCTCTCCTTTGTGTTGTCTAAAAACCCTAGCTCAGGTGTGTGAATTTTTCGGTGGCGGTGATTTCTCCAATGGCTTCTCGTTATAGATCATTTTCTCAACCAGCATTCTCCCTAATTAAATCCACCATTTCTAAGCCCAAATCCTCACCCTTTCTCCTCAAAACTCGTACTTCCGTCACCGTCAGGCAAGTTTTCCTCATCTAATCTATTCACTTTTTCGTTTATTTTAACGGAATATTAACTATCACTGTTACCGTTCTCCGTTCAGGTCAGTTGCGGAGCTTGGTTGCGTGCAGTCGCTACTTCCATTGCACTCGGCGGTTTCTTCAGCGCGCCTCACTTCTTGCCTCGGCATCGATTCAAGAAGTTCAAAGTCTTTGTGTCAGGGTATGCCTTGCAGTGCTGACCCCGGAGTTTGATTTATCCGATACTTTTTATCTCCTTTCCTATCTGTAAGCAAATTGCATCTTTCACTCAATACAAAATGAATTTAAACTGGTTTTGTTTTTTGGATTAATCATTATTCAAGTTTGTTTTCACTGGAAAATTCTTCACCAATGTCACGTCTTCCATTATTGAATTTATTTTGAAATTATTAAATCTTAGCTGTGTATTTGTGTGATTTGGTAGGTTAAACTTGTGTTTATTTTGCGGTGAAAAAAAACTGATTTGAATTATTTGATTTTGCAAAATTGATTTTAGTTAAGAGTGAGTTGAATGTAAAGTGGTTCATGTTTGGATATGTTCATGTAAATGTGAGTTGAATAATGAAATTAAAGTGCAAAAATCACATTTGAAGTCAAAAGCTACAAATCTTAGCTTTAAGTTAGAAACAATTTTAGAGGCAAACTCAACTTCAATCAACATCCCTCAAACATGTCAAAACCAATATTATGTGTTTGGAATCACATTTGTGTCTCACAACCGTGAAACCAAATACACACTAATTAAAGCAATTATGTGAGAGCCTCATGGAGGCTGGAGCTGAGTAGTTTGTTGGTGATTAATAGGATAACTAAGCATTCATGAGTTAAGTTTATCAGTAACTTAGTTTGATGAATGAAGTTTGTTTTAGAGTCCTTTGAATGTTACTTTTGTTAATTGTACATTGTTAAAATGAGAAATGACGAGTTGCACATGCAATTCTGTTTTTCCAATTTTCTGTTTCCAATGGTTGCTGAGAAGAGAAAACATCTTTGCTTTTTTAGAGTACTTCCTTGACTTATAAACCTAGATCACTCATTTAGAGCAGAGTGGTACTACTTTTGATTTGATTATAAGGGAATATGTCAAAATCCTAAATAATATAATTATCATGAGATCCATAAAACATTTGTAGTTCATTAAGCATCCCAGAGTCTCAAAGCCTGTTTATTATTCTTTGTTATTTTGCAGTGTACAGTTTTTTATAACTTGCTTTAATTTTTACTGTTAACCTCTATAAGAATACAATTTAGGTTGGGGGTGGCCACAGAACTGTTTTAATCCATGAGGAGCATGACTTAAGTCAATTAGGCATTGTGAACAACTGTTAGCATCAATGATATTAGTATTGAGAAGACAATGTTCCAACCTTAGAAATTGTGATGGTTTGTTCTGTGTCCTGAAGATCCTTTTAATTCTGTAATTTTTGGTTTGTTCTTTTTTTTCTTTCAAAGTGTTCATCTCTTACATTATAATTGAAGAATAATTCTTATTTATTGAAGTCTATGTTGTCAATCTCAGATAGCAGCGCAGAGCTCCGAACCCTAAAAATGGGATAGCGGGATCACATCTATTGCAAAAGCTAAAAAACAGTATGCAAACTAAACATATAATACAAATAGTTTATAAAAATACTAAAAAAAAAATAACAAAATTAAAGGGGTAATCATACTTAATAACCAAAATCCAACATCAAAATCAAGTTCTAATAGTAATTGCAATCCACAAAACAGAGCAGAGGAAACAAAGAAGACAAAATAGAGTCACAAAAACAACGAAAACATCAATGCAAGAACATAACGATGCTGAAAAAAGCAAGAATGGAACATAACGATGTTGAACGGAAGCAAGAAAAGAACGAAAACGACAGAGGAAGAACGAAAACGGTTTCTTTTTCACGATGCTGAATCAACCCTTCGTGGGTTTATATTAATAAAAAATTGGTGCTTAAGTGAGTGCAAAATGATCTAAGTACCCTTAATGAAGAATAAAAAATAAAAATAAAAACCTGTCTTTTTGAAAAAGCCCTAGAGCGGGTCTGGCTGGGATAGCAGGTTGCGATGATATGGGATTCGTGGCTAGGAGTGCCCCTACCGTTGAACGCGTTTTCCCGGACAGTGGTGTTGCGGCCAGCCCCTCCACTGCACTGGGATAGCAGGGTCGTGCCGGGATTGACAACATAGATTGAAGCTCTGGGTTGTTTGAACTTGTATAGAGAGTAGACTGGGGAAGTAGTCTGTTTTTCATATTTTTGCTTCAATATATTAAAATTTGAGCATTCCTTTAGTGCATATTTACTTTTGCATCCTTCCCATCTGCCTCTAGATGACTTCTATGTTTTGCTTGTAATTCTCAGTTTTCTACTAAAAACCAAAAGACATAACAGTATAACACTACATTTATATATTCCTGCTTAATTCACACCGCTACTTCAGATGCTTGGTGACAAATGTTTTTGTTTTCAATTATATTGAATCTTTTTACATGTTCATTGTAGTTGTCATGATTTGACTTTGTAGTCTTGTTGTGCCATGTATTATTGCCTTTTATAACCATGCCACATGCTTTACGTAGTCATTCTCTTGCCTAAGAAACTTTTTAGGCGCTAGCTAGTGCTTATATAACGTGTATCTCTTTAAAACTTCCTCAGAAATGGGACTTGGCACACCACGATAAGAGATTTGGAAGACTGGTGTTTGCTGGACTAGAGTCATCATCGTTCACTTTGCTAGGATGCCCTTTTGTTAATTATTTTGAAGTTTTTTGACAGATCATTGTAACAGGTATATAATTGGAAGGATCTTTCCATCTTCTACTTACAATTTCTGAATTTCAATGATTTTTTATAATTTTTTTACCATTTCACTGTTACATGTTAGTTGTTTCCAAATTCAAACTTTGCCGCCAGGACTTGGTCAATAAAATCAAAATTTCACAACTTGTTATCATGTCTACACTTGGATGTTAATGAACATGTTAGCTACTCTTATCTTGAAAGTTTTATTAATGACTCAATACTGAAAGTTCAACCTCCAATCTTGAAAGTTCAATCCCGAATCCTGAACCTTGCCTTTGTTTCCAACTGAAAAGTTTTATTAATTAACCCTATTATTATGAGGTAGTGACGGTTATAACTCCTACTCAAATTGGACGAATGTGGCTGCTACTGTCGATCAATATTTATAATAAGATGAAATTAATCTCTTGATATTGTTGGACTATTGTGTTTTTATTTCTCTATATCAAAATTTTGATTGTCGTTGTTCAATTTAAATTATCTAAAGGAAAATGGTTGTGTTGATAAAAATAGTTTTTATTGTACTAATTATTTATTATTTTTCAAAATCTTTGAAATATTGGGTCGGAATATGAGCCAACATTTTTTTACGGTATACCAAATTTCATTAAGGTAAAAAGAGAAGGTTACAATGTCAGTGAGGGGGCATTTCCCTCACACATGACCTCAATAGTGTAGTTGCACGAGAAATTAAGACGGCATTACTAAAACCATATCTGAAGTCTAACAACGAAACTAATCTCTTTTAAACATGGATGAGAAAGATGGATCCATAATATTTAAATCTATTCAGTTACACATGCTGTGTCAAATTCGTATTCTGATGTTTAGAATTCATTTGAAAGGTAACTCAAAATGGTGGTTGTGCCCAAACTATCATCAGACAACAAGCTATTCCAAACAACCCAACCAAGTTGATAATTTCCAACAAAAGTCAGGGATACACACTTAACACAAACTAAACATAAATCCAAGACACAAAACATAACACAGTACAATAAACCCACAAGATCCTTAACAAACAAAATAACTTGATTAAAATGTGAGCTTTATTTTGATTGTCAAACAACATTCACGAAGTGTGAGTACACACTCTTCAATAATATTTATAAATAATATTTCTCATTTTTATATTTTACCCTCTTGATTGGGATTGGGATTGGGATTGGGACTGGGTATGACAACTAGTGACGTTGGTATGAATTTTGCCCTTTTTCGCAAAAAACTAATCTGACTTCTAATTTTCGTTGATTTTAAAAATTAGATATATTTTCCCGCCCTATTCTGCTCTTATACAAAATAATTATATTAAATAAAAAAATTATATTTATTATAATAACATAATAAAATGATCATTATTAAACAATAGTTAATATATCATAATTACAGTTTTATTACTAAGAAAATGTAAAAAAAATTATCAAAGTAAATAAATTAAATGAGTATATATGACTGTGTATATAAAGAAAATTAAAAAATAAACCTCTGACTAGTTGGGCTTGCTGTGGGCATGAATTCGGGTACCAGCTTGTCCAATTTGTTCCTACTGCCGAATGTGATTGTTGATATATTTATTCTTTTATTGGGTTTTTATCTGAGCTTGATTTTCGGTAATATAAATTGACTATGATTTTCGGTAATATAAATTCACTACAATATACTATCGAATCTTAATTTATTGTAGTGTATTTGAAAGTAGATAGCTAAATCTGAGAGGCAGACGAACAACCTTCTACATTGACGATGCACATTTCAAACCCATAAATTGAAGCACATAATCTTTTCATTAACATGGAAAACATTAGAATTCCATAAGCATATTAACGATAGATTTGTTAGAATTACAATACTTCGCTATAATTTTACCAAAACTACAAATTGCAGTTTTGTAAAATTATAGTAGTTTACTATTATAGGTGTTCATGAATATGGATAAACTCGTGAATCTGATCGTTCAAAACAATTCAATATGTATTTTGATCTAATCTATTTAAATTTGGGTCTAATCCGAACTAACTCATTTAAACCCAAAGATATTTAGTTCGAATAGTAGATATAACATTTTGAAGTTACGAATCCAACTCATTGATGTAGTATATATATTTTTATTTATTTACTATTGATGTGTAGTTAAAATTTAGTTCTTTGATTATATTTGAAAAATTGTTACTAATTTAATTGAATATGGATGTATTTTAAATATTGAATGATATGTTGTAATAAAAGTTTATTATTTTTTGGATATTCAAATGTTTAAATTTAATTATATTTTTTAAAATAAAATTCTTTATAAGCTGCAAATCTAATTTAATCCGCTCATAATTAATTTTTGAATCTGATATAAAAATTACAAGTTAAGAGTTCAATTTGATTAAAATAAAATTAATCGATTCAATAAAAAAAAAAAAAAAAAA
>JBBPBO010000004.1:76983601-77010910 GCA_037974295.1 Cicer cuneatum
ATCTTCTTTTTTTAATTTATTTTCATTTTTTATCTTTTTTTTTTTAATTTATTTTCATCTTTTATCTTTTATAAATAATAAATGTTTGTCATTTTTATCAAAACTTTTTCATCGTAAGATTACTGTCACGAACCATTGAGGTATAATCTTAAATCATTATAAAGTTAATGTGTAAATTTAATAAGAACAAAATGAAAATACAAAGAACTCCGATAAATGACATTCATTTCAAATAATTTATATATATTTCAAAGCATGCAAATAGAGTTTTTTCACATGTAAACATATTATTGGATAAATGGATTTGTTTTTTGAAACAATAATATAGTAAATACATATTAGCAATTGCTATAAGAGATTTCAATTACTAGATATTGCTATAATTTTTGTTGTAATTGTGAAAATGACTAAAATATATTACTTATTAAAGACAAACACTAATTTTAAAAAAATAAATGACCAAAACGAATATTAGGTAAAAGATAAATGACCAAAATTATATTTAAGTCAAAAATATTTGATCATTTAATGCAAAACAGTAAAAGGAAGAAAGATAGAGTGTGTAAAGATCGATGTTTTAAAAATCGGACTAGACTGACCGATTCGACCAGGAACCGGATCATGTTCGATTCGGTCAGCATAAACAAACCGCTAGTCAGTAAAAACTAGAGAAAACCGAGTTGAACAGGGTTAGACCAGATGAGTTACTAACCGGTCAGGTTTTGAAAAACCGTCCGATTTTTCTAAAACACATTTTTTTTTGCAAAAAAAAAATCAATTTTTTAAAATTAAAACAAAATTAAAAGTAATCTTTTTAAGTTTAACTTTAACAAAAAAACCTTTTATTTCACTCAAACCTTCACTTAATCCGCAAGACACCCGTGATTGATCCGTTGATCTATATGAAATTTGATGCTTAAATTTATATTATGAAGATTTATCTTTGTTGTTAATTTCAATGTATTTGTTATAAATATTGAGTATTTGTTATAAACTTTATAAATTTTTACTCTATAAGTTATGGACATTTTAATATATTTCATGTACATTTTATTATTTATTTATTGAACGATTCAACCGTGATTTAACAGATTGAATCAATTGAACCATGAATCAAAGATTGTGTCAGTTTGACCTTCAGTTTGATTTTTAAAACACTAGTAAAGATATAAGAAAAAAATATAATGAGTAGATATGAAATAAAATTAGAAGTGTAAACTATTATTTTAATCTCTAAAAGTATAAGATAATGATGTCATTTAATTTCTGACTTTATAAAAAACTCAAATTAGTCTTCGAAATATTAAAATAATCTGTAAATTATTATTTGAAATTAAATTAAAGAATTAAAAAAATATTTTTTGATCTATTTTTTAATTATGAAAATCACACAATTAATTACTTTGGGACGGAAGACATTATATTCGTTAAATAGTGATATAATAGTCCTCTGGATTTGTGTTGCCTGTCATCGTACACACATCAAATGTATACTAACAAAATCATTGTATCGATGAAATCCCTTTGCGGTGTGCTCACTCTACAATAACACCTCAAAACCAACCAATTAAAACTCAACTCAAACACCTAAATTAGTTAGAAATACTACAATCACGTGGGACTTGTAGGGGGTTGAGAAATGGTAGTGATCAAATTTCCTTTTTATATATCTTGTCACATGCATTGTTATCTTGATTGGGAAAGGAATAACATTTTTTTATTTATTAAGAAAGCAATAACAAATTGTTTCGTGTGCATAAAAAATTTGATATTAATTAATTACTTTCAAGTGTTTATGTCTTATTTTGTCAAAATGAACAGTGTCTTATTTGATTTTCAGTTAGCTATGATTATTACTTGAGTTTTTCTCAATCATAACTCAACATTTTTTTGACAAATGCCTCAAAAATTTTAAACGACCGATCTTTTGAATTTATAATATATATTAATTATCCAAATTCAATAATAATATAATTAACACTTTTCTTTTTTAATATATTCAATGTTAATAATTAGTTATTAATTTTATTAAATAAAAGAGTTAAATATATAATTTTTTTATCACTTCAACTTTTTAAACCACCAAATCACTTTATATATATATATATATATATCCTGATTATCAATTTTATATCTACAGAAAACATAGAATATTATGTACCATTTATTGAATATAGTTGTTTTTTGAAATATTATTGAATACTGGTTTAATAAAACATATTCATACAAAATATGAAATATGAAATAATAATATTTTTGATGGAATTATGAAATAGTAATTAATCATTAGTAAATATTATTTTTTTGACATAATAACAACCAATAAATACTCAACAACTCACACAAATATTATATTTAAAGAAAAATTAAATCTATTTTTCGTCTCTATAAAATTAAATTATTTTAAATTTAAATATTTTCAAACTCTCCACATTTTCAACCGTCGGAAGAAAGTATCTTTAATATCGAATGATTTATGACTAAACTAACGAGATTGCAACAAGGAATTTTTTAGGGAGAGCTCGTGAGGTAAAAAAAGGTAAATTTTAAAGTACATGTGAAATATAAAGATAAAATTAATTTAAAATTAAAATTTATTTAAAAATTATTAAATACAAATAACAATGTGACACCAAATGACTGAATCTTGGATATAATATCCAATAAAACTCTAGAGTATGAGAGTGTTAAGAAAAGGACATTGTAAATTTTGAGTTGTAACCTTTGAAGTCGGTTAAGTAAGGACTTAACTAGGCCAGTGTAGATACGACAAACTAAGAAGAAAATAGAGTGGAAGTTACTATCAAGGAAAATTAACTGTAGAGGTATCTGAAATCAGGACCCACATGTTCATGGATCAAGTAATCATCAAACAAAATATTTTGATGATGATGTAGTTGCAACAATTGTTGTTGTTGGGCCATCATCATATCCTTTTGGCGTCGGAGCTCCATTACCTTACGATGTGAGTTGGAGTGTTTAGTTAACACAAAAGTTGGGCTTGCTGCGGGCCTATATTCAGGTACTAATCGACCCGACTTGTACCTGACCCCACAAGCATTGCAAAGTGTTTTTGGGCCTAAGGGCCCAGTTCGCCATTGAGGCGTCTTATCTGTTGCACAATGTAAACACCTACGACCTTCCCCACCATCAGTGGTGTCTCTCTTTCTTGGTGAGGGCTTCTTTATAGTGTCATAATTAGAAGATTCAGCAGTGGTTGTTGGGGATAGAACGAGAAGTCGTGAAGTCCAATTGCATGGAGGTACACGTGATCTCTTGCTACGAGCTTTTGCTGGGACTGTGACAGACACTTGAGGATTTAATATAATATTGGGCTCTTCATTGATTTTTGATGCACCGTTTTTGGACACCTTCACGCCTGATATTAACTGTAGCTTTTGAAGGTCCTCGCTTGAAAATGATTCTTCACCAAATTTTGATACCCATTCTAACTCCGCAAGATCATCATACTGTTTTACATATTATAAATGAATTGTTCATTTTCATCCTATTTCATAATACTATGCCAAAACAACCATTCACTATTTTTGTTATGCAAGCTAGATGGGATCGGGGGTAATTTAGGTAATGAAAATGAAATATTAAATGAGATTTTTTTTTGAGTCGTTTTTTTAAAATGAGATCACAACGGTAATCGTAAATAACTATTTATCTTTCACAATATGTGATTTGTTTGACAAAATCATAAATATTAAGAAAAATGTACAAATAAAATAAATAAAATCTTGCTTTTACTAAACTACTTTTGTCAAATATTGATTTATCCATAGTTACTATAGTAAATGCAAAGTAGAAGATATTGACTTGTGATGCGAATAGTATTGATTAAGGGTACAATTGAAAGAAAAAAAAAATAACATTGCATTAAAAATGAAAAGATTTAATTGCAGTTTTAGTATTTCTATTTTAACTGATTCACGAAATTGGTCTCTATATTTTAAAATTCAACAGTTTTGGTCCCTCTTTATGATATTTTAACTAAAAAATAGTAATGTGACATGCTTTAAATAACGTGACATATTATACGATAATGTAAAATGATTAACACTTATAAAATTAAAATAAAACACACCGTAAAAATTTAACTTTCAACTTTGAAATTTTTTCGTATTTGTAGATTAATTAATGACATATGAATAGAGGTGGAAATAGATCAGACCAGACCAGACTTTGAAAGGTTTATTCCCGACCTACGATTAATTTTCTAGGCCTGAGTGTGACCTACAATCTATCATAGATTTTTTTTCAATATGACCTGACCTTTTTAAAAGTATGGTTTGACAATTGACATGGAAACCTACTTAAAAACATATTTCACATTAAAGCATTTAAATAATATATTTTACATTTTTTTTAAATAGACTAAACTAAACATTTATATATAAGGAAAGCAAGAAAAACTAATAAAATTATATTTGTTTTACTCAATAAATACTAAGTTATTAACAAATAACAATGTTAATATATATATATATATATAGGCCAACCTAATCAAGATTAATAGATTTTTTTATAAGTCTGAGTCTGATCTATTTAAATTAACAGTGTTTAAAAAAGTCGGAGTTTAACATTTTTATTAAATAGATAAGACAAAATCGACTTTGAGTAGGTCAGGTCATAGGCTCCTGACGAACATCCTAGTATATTCATGTCCCTACATATGAATAATTAATATATTTAGATAGTTCTATATCATAGAATTGCATCTTGTGTCATTTAAAATATGTCAAATTGTTATTTGTTAACTAAAAATTATGAAAGAGAGACCAAAAGTGTCGACTTTTAAAATAGGGGGAACAATTATATAAATTGATAAAAATAGAGGGACCAAAACTACAATTAAGCTAAATTAAAATAATAATTTACTTTGAAGTTTTATTTATTTAAATATCCTTTTTTTTAGTCACTAAAATACCCCACCTTGAAAAATATATACCAAAATGTCATATTTTTTCCACTTTCAGTGGTCGCATCCCCGCGACCACGTAAAGGATAATTTTTTTTTACGAAGTAGGAGGTCATCTACACATTTAATTTCTTTTTTCTTCTCATTTTAACAATTGAATTATTTATTATTTAATAAATTAAAAATAATTAAAATATTTTAAAAAAACAAAATACTATTAATACAATAAAATGAAATACATTAAATTGAAGAAAAAAAATGCGGTATAGCAGATGTGCCAAAAAAAATAATCGTGTTATATTATTTTAACAACTCTCTCCTTTGAAACAAAATACATAGAAGAAAAAATTAACAACCCTCCAATCGACATATATGTATAATTTGGTGTTTCTTGTTATTAATATAATTTTACTTTTTTTTAATTATAATTAATTTTATTAATTTTTATTTATTATATCCGGAGAAAATTAAGAGAACAAAATAGAATGAAGTGGCTAATTTATCTGCAAAATAAATTAGGGATGAGAATAGGTTAGACCGCCTGACAGAGGCCTACGACCTAGCCTACGTCAGACTCATTCCAGACCAAACTACGCCCTAACCTACGCCAGACTCATTCCATACCAGACTACGGCCTAGCCTACGTCAGGCTCATGCC
This sequence comes from Cicer cuneatum, assembly GCA_037974295.1. Lineage (NCBI taxonomy): Eukaryota > Viridiplantae > Streptophyta > Magnoliopsida > Fabales > Fabaceae > Cicer > Cicer cuneatum. Next base: position 76,989,187 of record JBBPBO010000004.1, read on the forward strand.
AGACCAGATTACGGCCTAGCCTACGTCAGACTCATGCCAAACCAGACTACAGCCTAGCCTACGTGAGGCTCATGCCAGACCAAACTTTTTCTTAAACAAATCAGACCAAGGCTTCTAAAAAAGCCTATTTAATTAAAAAGATCAAGCTACATGCCACATAATAAATAAGTATTTTAAGCCTATTAGGTCGTCCTATTTTAATAAATCTAAATAATATTGTTTTGCTATTACAATTATTATATTAAATTTTGATAATTTTGTTATATATTCAACTTTTAGTAATTTACGTGTATTAACCTTATTTAGTTTTTGACACATTTAAATGTATTATTATAAAATATAACTTAAGTAGGCCTAAAGTCATATTCTTCAAAATGTGATGTTAAATATCAAAATAGAACTTAATTTCATTGACATATTAACTCGTTAATCTATTTAAAGATATGTTTGATTACTTATTCAAAATTGTTAAAATGAAATAGGCTTTTAAGTAGGCTAACAAGTCATACCAGACTTCTATTTAGGCTAGACTTAGGCCTAAAAAGTAAGTCTATGACAGACCATAGATCAGGCTTAGGCTTTGTATTTTTTTACAAGTCATACTCATGCTTAGCAAAGCCTAGTTCAGCCGAGTCTATTCCCATCCCTGGTGGGGATGCGACCTATGTGAAAAAAGTAGAGCATTTTGATATATATTTTTCAAAGTGAAGTATTTTGATGACTTAAAAAAAAAGGATTTTTAAATACTTACAGCTACTTTGAAACAATTTTATTTATTTATTTTTAATAAATATCACGCCCTAAGTCTTGAGGCAATTTTTTTTGTTATACAGATAGCTTACTAATTGTGGAAGCTAATGAGTAATTTTGTACTCCTTTCACTTTTATTATAAGTTTCAATCTCACATATATTATAAAAAAAATAGTAAATTTAATGTATCAATTTTATACATAAATGTTCTTAAAATAGCATTTATATACACATATGTTGATCTTTAACTTTCTATCTTTCAAATTCAACTAATGATATTATAAAAAATAATAATTAAATCTATTTAGTAATTTGTAATATTGATTTAACTAACAACAAGTAGGCATTCTTTTAATTTGTTTCTCCGAAATTCATGCAACAAATAAAGTTGTGGAAGGCTAGTAAAAAACGAGCAAATTGTTGTATACATTGGATGTACCTTAATTAGCAACAAGCTAACTAACTACCCTCCCTCGTAGATATTCTCTCTGATTTTTAAATAAAATACATTAATTTTTATTAATATTATTTTTTCTTATATTTAAGACAAAGAAAATAATGATTTATAGACACAAAAGGACGTACCGGGACAGAGAGGTCGCCAGAGAAAGGGCCGTCGACAGATTTCGGGCATGAATTTTCAGTTAAAAAATTAGAATCAAGGTTGGTTTCAAGAGGGATGGAATAATCGGAGTTGGTAGGAGGAGATTCAGAAGTTGGGTCGGTAATGGGAACGTCGTCATTAGAGAAATCAAAGAGATCTTCAACGATGAAGTGGTCGGTAGCATTGGTGTTTGTGTCGGAGGAAGGAAAAAAGTTGGTATTAAAAATCTCTCGAGCTTCCATAGGTTGAGAGATGTTGTCTTGTGGCCTTTTTGTAGCAATGAATTAAGTTGGAGCACAAATGAAGAAGTGAGAAAGTATAGGAAGTTGGAGAAACCGAGTAGTGAGAAAAAGTGTGGCTTAGAATTGTGAGAGAGAAAAATAAAAGAGGATTTAATTGCGTTTAAAAGGGACAATCAAACACCTATAATGAGACTTCCGATGTGAAAGAAAAAGAAGTCTCCCTCTCCCTCCCACTGCCACCAAAATAAATAACGAGACTTTAATTGAGTTAAAAGAAACAAAAAAAAAATAGTTTGTGATTCAAGTTTTACATTGGTGCCCTTTTTCTTTTGTGCTCTTACTTTCTTTGTACTTGGTCAAGTCTTCTCTTGCCTTCGTAATGTACGGTACACTTTGATCTTCTCCTTTTACACGGTCTTGTGTATTACCTCCCTTTTTAATTATAAGATTTTAATTGTCATGGAAATTTTGTACACATTTAGGAAATTCATAGACATGATTTTAATTAGATATAATAATGATAAAAGTCAAATAATTGTAATAATCTAACGATTGTGATTGATTGACATATGTAAAAACTATTTACATTGACAATTTATTACTCTATAACAAAATATAAATAAAAAAGTATATGAAAAATCGATGTATTTGATCTTAATTTTTAACCGAATACAATAATTTTTTCAATATAAATTTTGCTTATATTTCATTTTAGATAAAACATATGAATTAAGTCATACTTATGATCTTTCATTGTCTTCGACGCATATACTAAAAAACAAAATACTAACATGTGTCATTACGATATCTGTTAGTTTACTAAGGAAAAAATGATGTATTGAAAATTGTGCAATATTTTTCTCAAAAATTAAAAAATTGTTTTTTATAATATAATTATTATTTTTGAAATCTTTGACATATACTTTTAAGAAAAAAAAGTTGACAAATACTCATTTTTAATAGTTACTATATTATTTAGTCAGAGAATAGATAAGTCAAGACATTGTAATCCTCCTTCTTCACCTCATTTTTTAGGGTACTTTTGCACTTTTTTTTTGTCTCTTGCTAGCTATAACTTTTCTATATGGTACACACACCAAAATGTCAAGTATCATGAAAGTGGAGGTGAAGAAGGAAGGTTATAATACTCTCACTCATCTATTCTTCGACTTGACAATGTCAGAATAATTAAAAATTATTATATGCATTTTGTATTTTTTTTAAAACTAAACCCCTAATTAATAGTACTCGTTTGTTTCATAATTCTAAGATTGACTAAAATATGGTTTTTATTTTTATTTTTTATAATTTATATCTTTTCAAATTTTTAGATGAAATGTCAAAATTCGACATATATATATATATATATATATATATAAGAGTATTTTAAAATTATATAAATATATATATAGGAGTGTTAACAACACACATTTTTTTATCATATTTTTTTTTATTTGTTAGAATTCACATAGGTCTCGCTAAATTATGTGGGTCCCATATGAATTTGTTGGGACATGTGTGAATTTTAACCAATCACATAAAGAGTGTGTTAAAGAATGTGTTGCTAGCATTATTCATACATTAAATGGATACATGAAAAAATGAATATATTAAATACATGAACTATTTTTCGTAATAAAAACAAGACGAATGTATAATAAAGGGCATTTTGCTAGAGTTATGGTGAATTTGGACATGACACAAGAGTTGAAAGATTGTAATTTTGTTGAACAGAAAGATTATGCACTTTTTATGTACATTAATTATGAAAAAATTATTGTTTTTTTGTGAATTTTGTAACATTTTCAGACAATTCATAAATAAGTGTCGAAATTCAAATGATCATGGAAAAACTCAATATATTGAAGATGTTGCAGCTAGCTGTAAAGAAGTTGATAAAGAAATATTTTCCAAAAAATATCATTTCGGACAAAGTCTAAACTTAAGGTACAAATAAGAATATTCAGAGTAATAATTCATCATATTATTAACTCTCTTTTTGTTGATTATATCCCAATGTTGAATTAGGAGATACCATTGTTATTCAAGAATCTCACTCTAATCAGGAAAAATTAGATAAAAATCGTAAATTTTTTACTCAAATTTTGTTGAGACACTTCATGAATATGAGATTCAGACTACACAAAGTCCTAAAGATAAATATCATTTATGAGGTATTTGGTTACAATTTATTTAATTCAACTAACACGTACCATTTACGAGAGGATAATCAATACTCATATATCTATCTGTATTGTTGGTTTTTGGAGTAATACCGTATCAAATAAAATAAGAAGAAAAAAAATTGCAAGAAGAATTTAATTATATAATTTTCATTCAAAAGCCATAAAGCCTGAATAACTTGGATAACAATTTTTATCACTTTTTATTTTTTTCTTCTCCTAAGTCAAATATATGTCATCGAATTATTATTTAATTTTATTTGTAATAAATTTTTTACTTAAAAATAAAATTTGTTTACATTCAAAACACCATATGAGTATTTTTTATTTTTGTGAAGTATCTTCAGTTTTGCTACATTCTTATTTTTACTATTTTATTCTCTAAAATACCTCGATGAATGTACACTAGAATATGTCAATGAACTTCAATTTATATTCTTCATTAAACAGTCCCCCTATTTTCATACCAATAAATGTACACTAAAAAAAATTGAATTAGGTCTATAAAAACTACGAACTATTTTAGTGGCGAAGGCACAAGAGGCACGTGATAGTGAAGGGTTGGAGAACAGAGTCGCAGACAGTGTCAGCATTCAGCATGCATGTGTGTGTGAGGTGAGGTCACTGAGTTGAGTGCTGTCCTCGTGTTCGAAGCCTAAACGATCGGTGCTCAATGGCACGTGCTGAGAACATTGGACCGCTTGCATTTTCTTTTCTATTTCGGACATATCTTATCCTAAAATCTCATATTAGTACTCTTTCTTCCAGAAAACTACGGAGATTTAAAAGGTTGGTCGTCATAATAAATTTGTTCACAGTTGAAATAATTTTATTATTTATTTTTTGAATAAATTTATGTGTATTTTTTATATATAAAAAATACTTCAAAAATATTTAACTTTTGTCTTTATTTTTAAGGAGAGAAAATCAATTAATTTTTTTTATAGATGAGAAGAGAAGATATAATTACTTAAAAAACTCACATACAAATTTAATATATGTTTAATTTAACAATTTTAATATTTGTTAATTAAATTAATATTTTTATTCAAATATTTATTATAAATTAAAAAAAAATTGACACAATTGTGAACACATAGATACATAAATAATTAATACAGTTAAATTTTTTTTAACGGAATCTTATATAAAGATGTAAAAAAGAAAATCAAGAGAATGCTATATTTAATGGAATGCCGGATAACGTGACCCCATGCTTAACTGTCAAATAAGCTATGGGTGCTTTAATGGAATTGCACTACACTACATAATAGATGTTTTTAGTGTATTTATTAAATGCACGAACTATTTTTATATTAATATTTATTTTCGTTTTTATTTGAAAGTTTAATTTCATTATTTAAGTTGTCTACTATCTCATTTAATTACAAACAAAAGAATCATTACATGTGAAAAATACTTTTAGTAAACTATCTCTAAATATGATTTAGAAAAAGTCAAATTTTATTTGTATTTTAGCCAGACTTATTGTGTTAAATTTTATTTATATTTTATTATAGAGAAAATAATTATTTCATTTACAGATAATTATTAAGAGACCATTTTTGTAACATTCATTCATATAGGTTGGTACGTTGCACTTTATTTATTTTATTGATTTTAACTTTTTAGAGGATAAAGTTTTGGTATTTTAGAGTTCGATGGGGAGATAAATAAAATTTAATTAAGAATTATTCTAGTTAAGTTTTGAATTCAGATTTTCTAAAAAATTATTTCTTAACTGGAACTTATTAATTAAATAAATTCAATTAATTGGTTAGTTACATTTTATTTTTAGTTAAAAATAGTAAGAAAAATGTCTAAAATATTGTATCTAATTTTTATTTGGTAGAATGTTGCATCTAAATTTTACCTAAAATGTTGTATCTATATTTTTACCTTAATTTAAATAAATTTATTCTCTCATAAAATAAACTATAGAATATTTTAGTCCTTAAATCAATCCTTATTTTTAAACTTCGTTCTTGAGCTTTGTGTAATATTTTTTTAATATAATTTAAATATGAGACACTACTTATAAATATCCATTTGTGTGACATTTTTATCCATTTGTGTAATTTCATATTCTGTTGTTATGGATGCTCAATTGAGTTGCTTGCTTGCAGTGACAAAGCTCAAAAGAAAGCAAAGAAAGGAAGCGTATGTTATTGTTATGATATAACCATGTATTCATAATTAAAGGAAAGAAAAAACATCATGTGAGACTAGAGTTGCTCAATTTAACTAGTTTTATGGTTTATCCATAACCATATTATAACCATATTAAAACCTGTTTATGAAAAACTTGGATGATTTAATTTTTAACCGGCCCATTTCTTATTGTTATTGGACCGGTTAAAAATTAAATCATCCAAGTTTTGTATTCCTATAATTAGACTTGTACTCCTATTTATAATTTTTATTTTTTAATTTACTAAAATATCTTTAAATGTATAATAAAAACAAAAACAAATTCAGATATGTTAATTATATCCCCACATTCCCAAGTTTTTAAAAAAGTAATTCTTTTTCCCTGAATTTCTCTTATCGGAAATTTCGTTCTCGAAATTTTTTGTAGTTATTTTTCAATATCAATTTCTTTTTTTTTTGAAATTTAAGAAAGTTAGTCTCATCTGAAATTTCAAAAATGAAATTTACCATATTGAAAAATAACTACTTAAAATTTCGTTCATGAAATTTTTGGTACAGTTTTTTTTTTCAATTTTATTTTTATATTTTTTTCAGTGAGGACCAGAAGAGCGAAAAAATACTGTGGAATATTCTCGTGTTTGACCTCCTAAACAATCTAATAGGAGAACCGTCGTTAAAAAAAGGAGAAAGAGGAACAAAGAGATGCAACAAGAGGAAGATTATTATATTCAGCTTGAGTTTGAGCCAGAGGAGCAACATGATCCTGTATTTGAAGATCTTATACAGCATAACCGGGAGAAGCATGAGCAATACATGGATAACATACATCAGCATCTGCAGCCTGAACAACCTCAATTTTATGGAGGTCCTTATGATTTTTCCGTCCTTAAAGACTATGAGCACCACTTTGCAGTTAGAGTGTGGAATGGACAAGTTAGTAAATAAATTATTTTATTACATAGTATAGTATATCATAATATGTATAGTATAATATATTTATAGTATAGTTTATTATAAGGCTGATTTTAAGAACTCAATTTGTTTGCAATAGTTGATTTACTAATTCACTGATTTTAGAAACTCATTAGAGTTTAATTTAATTTACTGAAAATGGTCAAATGATAAAATGTACTTATTGAGAAAGAGAAAAAAAACTGAACAAAAAAAAATAGTTTTTTTAAAAAATTTCAATAGTGAAATTTTATTAGTATATATATATATATATATATATATAGTAAACTAACTAATTGTATAACTTATTGTGTGTTATTTTAATTAAACAGGATATACATGCCTTGAAAGTTGTTTCAAATAACAAAAAATAAGATAAATTAATTGATATCAGATATGTAATACCTACTTAGATATATCAATGGATTACTACATCTGAGTTGTGTCTTCTACATCTGAGAGGTTTGTTTGGATGTTTGCTGGGAGACTTGTTAGGATGCTTGCATGAGTCCTTGCTGAGAGACTTGAGTAGTTGCATTATCAGAATAAAATGCATCAACATGCTCAAAAAATGAAGAGTCACGATATACGTCAAATCACTTTGACTTCTTGTCTTTTTTCCTCTTCACATCTTTTTATCTTATCTTATCTTATCTGGCGGTGTGAACAGCAAGTTGCGTCAATGCCCTCCTTCCAGCAACATTAAGTGTTTTTCATGTTTTTCAAATTATATTCATCTCTGATGTAATGTCCAACTTTGAATCATTTTCCAACTTTTCTTCCTCTAGACTACTATTCATGGTTAATTTCCTCCAATGTCTATGAAAAACATCCAATTGAATCGGAACACCTTCCAACTTGTATTGTGCCAACTCACATGCACAAGGTAATCTGTGAGAGGTTCTAAGTATACAACGACACGCGGCTTTGTCGTTATCGACATAGCTGACTCTCGTTTATTCATCAACAATATCAGCTAATGTTTTCCTAGATACAATCTAAGTCGAATTCTCATAATGTATTGTTGTGTATATGCTATTTGTGACCCTTACTTGTCTTAAATGACCATTTTATCTTAATAATTTGCAACTTCAACATCTCATTTATATCATCCCATGCCTTACAGAAATCTCCTTTATTATCCTTTATTATGTCCCAAAAATCTATTCAATGAGCACACTTAACCCTAATATTCAAACATAAAAAAGGTTTGCTATTATTTCAATAAAAAATCTATCAAACATGCATGTTTAATTCTATATATGCATAAATGTAAAACAAAATGCATAGTTTTAATGACATACCTATTAGTCGTAGTATTTCCTAGATGCAACACTCGATTGGTCCATGCTTTAACAAATTTTTCCTTGTGAGAAGTCAACCATGTGTCTCTAACGTAGTCAAAGAAAATAATATTATCGACATATGCTTGCTTAAACATTTGCAGAAGTTCCTTGTACTCCTTCTCTTCATAACAATAAACAATTTTCCTCTACAACTCTAGAATGGGTTCCTGCATATCCTTCTTTAATATATACTGTTTGCATTTGGCTCCAAGATTTTTGTTAATATAAAGATGACAAAGTAATTTTTTTTAAGATAGAAATACAACTTCAATTGCATTCATTAAAGCAAGTGTCAGTCACGATCACATGAGGAAATGAGGTACTTGAAACAAACAACTCTTTTAACTTCTCCAACGCCCAACAAAAGTTTTCTTGACGCTTACAATCTATATAAGCAAATGCAACGTTGAATGTCAACCAAATTGAAGTTACACCAATAATTGCAAACAATGGTAACCTATATCTGTTGGTTTTGTAGGTTATATCCATGATCAATACTAGGGGACACATGTTTAACAAAGTTATGAAATATGGGTGCGTCCAAAATATGTCCCTCCCAACGTTGGAGTCTTCATGAGTCATACTCCAACAAACATACTTCCTAGTTTCAAGTAATTTCAACAAATGTTGCATATCAGTTATGTGTCTTTCAAATTCTTCCTGTATGTGGTTTGTCACTTATAAGTTTGAGAGATATTAGTCTTGTTCTCCTTATCTCGATATCTCAAATATTACAAGATGTGTCTTGATACAATGTGATACTTTGTCAGCTCGTCAACATGTTTCTTATCTCCTTTTTTTTAGCATCCCACAAATGCATTATTCTCAAAAGTAGCCACTAACTCATGGTTGTGAAGTTCACACATTAAACTAATAATTCATCATTCATCATTCTTCAATGGTCTCGATCTAAGTGTAAATGGGTAACCACATATTTTAGTCGAAATCCTTGAGTTACTTTTGTTTGACTTATATTTTCCACCTTTATCACAACCGAGAATTAATTTTGACTATGTTCCTCTTTTTCCAGTCTGTATGTCAGAGCGAATAATGATAACACTTACTCGATTTTCTCGGTCAACTTTTCTTGTCCATGATATGATAACTTCTCATGACTCAAAAAATTGATCAGTTGTGATGTCAAATCTATACATAATGGTATTTTTTCCATTTCTACTTCAAAAAAAGAAGTTAAAAAAAATCTACAAAAAAAATTACGTACGAGAAATTTTAAAATTTCGGTAGAATAAAATTAACTACCGGAAATTTCAAGGCACAAAATTTCCGATAGTAAATAGTGTACTGAAAATTTTGTTAGTGAAATTTTTAGTGCACAAATTATATCATCGGAATTTGTGTCTTGAAATTTCCAGCACACAAATTATATCATCAGAAATTTTAAAAATACAATTTTCAATTGTATTAATTTATGTACCAATTTTTTGGAGGAAACAATTTAATTATCGGAAATTTGGTGAGATGGGTAAGATTTTGGAGCAATATTTTTTACCTTTGATTAAATAAAACTAAAAGAAACAAAATTAGATTTTTTACATTTTTGAGGTGTATAAAGTTAATTATGAGGTACAAAATCCAATTTTTCTAAAGTCGAGACCCAAATTGCATATCAACGTATTTGCTTTTTCATTCACTGCCCATTAACATCACCAAGGCTATTCTATTCTCATTATTCCCAAATTAAAGTACGTAGTTTTTCATATCAAGTGAAAGAAAATTCAACCTTTTAGCTCTAACGCAACAGAAGAGAATAGAATTGTACTTCAGATTTTTTGAGTTGTACTAGATGGAACTCTTTTATTTTTGTAACTTTTGGTTTATCTGATTTTCTATCCATTCACTATTACCAATTGTCTTGATATACTTTGTTGCTTAATATTCTGACTGCTTTATTCATCATTTCTTGCAAGTACGTAATAGGCCATTCTCAACAGTGTGAATGGAACCTTCAACACAATACATAAGTTTCTTTCTAATAGAATTTGGGGGGCTCACTCCTGAAAGATTATAGTATCTAGCGACTCTACATAATATTTGGGCCTAACTCTGTTCTTCTCGGCCCGTGTTTGTTAAATGGCTCCTCTGTTGTATCATTTGATGCAAGCCCATTCGATGGTTCAGCTTGGTCCGTAACAATATATCTAAAATTTATTATACCCGTCGCATTTTTATTTTACCCGTCACATTTTTCAAAACAAACACAAACTTCATGCATTTTGATCGAATATCATTCTGTAAACAAAAGTTAATTGAATAAAGACAATTTTTTTCTATAAAAAAACTTGTTGTTTTGATATTAATAAAGACAACTTGCGTGTTTCAAATATAAATAAAAGTAAATAAAAAATTGATATATTTAATTAAATTTTAAATTAAATAAATTAATTTATGTTTATTTATATTTGAGACTAAATGGACTATGCACAATTGAACATCAAACGATACAATAATATTTTTAAGAAATATATTTTTATCTAGATTTCAATATAGGTGAAAATTTTGTCGAAATATATATAGATAAAAATAAAAGTTAAAATATATTTAGTATAGATGTAGATGAAATATTGAATTAACTATATTTGATTTTTGTTTATATTTAAATTCAAAGATAGTACATTTTATTGGATCAAGTCACACTGCAATTAATATTTGTATTTTTGCTAAAATCACAATTTAATCGGTGATATAGTTATTTAAAGGAAGATTATACTTGTATACTCAATTCACATATTAAAAAAGAAAGAAATAGAGAGAATTGCTAATAATGTAATAGAAAAGAAAAGATAAAAAAAATAAAGAATTAATTAAGTGTATTAAAATTTATAGAGTGTATAAATTGTTAACAAAAGCACTAAGAAAATAACGTGTATGATTAAGTTGGAGAACCAAATTTTTTAGAGGAAGAGGCAGTAGTAGTTACGTTGGGAATGAAAATGAATAAATAAATAAATAATGAATAATTGGTGAGATAACTTGAGGGCCATTTATGTGGGACGTTGTTATTGTCCCACGTTAGTTGAGTTGAGTGTATAAGTATATCTATTCATGTATCTAAGCACTTTTACTCGTGTTTGGGGAAAGTAGGGTAAAAGCACATGTTAAAGGACCACTCCTTATTGTGGTCGTGCCCTCCATGTTTAAAAATCTTAACATAACCATGCTATTATTATTTTTTTGTGGCTAACATAAGTACTTTAAGGAAATTTGTTAAAGATTCAAATATAAAAATATTGAATTAAAATTGTATTTAAAGTAATGTAATGTATTTTCTTTAATACAGTATTTTTGTTATTTTAATATTAATTTTTTATATTTAAATCTTTAACAAGTGTGTCATAAGGCCGTTTAGGATGAAAGAAAATTTATAACTTAGAAGCCTATTTAGTAACAGTCATATATAAGTTTATAATATTTTTTTATAAGTTAATTCAAATAATTTATGAGTTTATAATTTATAGTTTTTTTATTTTTTATTTTAATTTTATCTTTATTGTCTAACCAAAATTATTTTTTACCTTTTCTAATTTATTTTAAAAAATTAATATATAATAATTTAAATTAAATAATTTCGAATTATTTTTATTACAACTTAAAATAAAGAAATTAGCTAAATAAATAAAAATATATATTTGATTAATAAATAATTTATTTATTATACTTTAAATTTTTTATGAATATTTTAAATTTATAATAATTAATATTTTAAATTAAATAATTTATTTATTTATTTTAATTTAAAATAAATTAAAAAGATAAAGAAATAAAAAATATATAAGATTGATAAACTATAAAAATAAAAAATAAATTTTAAATTACTACTTTTAAAATATTTTAAACATTAATAAATAAAATTTATTTTTAATTAATAATATCTTTTTATGTCATTTTATATTTTTTTATTTAATTGAACCGTTAATTTTACTAAATATTCAATTCGTTTATAAGTTATCAACTAATTTACCGAACATAGTCTTAGTATTCTTTGCTCAAAATTATAAATGCACTTTGAAAAAATTTAATCTTTAAATATAAATTTATTATAATCATTAGATAGATTTATTATTTATTTCTAAACATACTTATTATAAGTATTACTAATTTATATTTAAAGATAAAAACTAAAGTAAAATATATTTATTTACAAAAGGTATTTTAATAACATCTAGACATAAATAAATAACCATATTTATTATAAATAAAATTGTATAATTACCTTAAAAACACGTACAAAACAATATGTAAAGTGTCAAATTTAAATTGAGAACATTAACTCAACGATTTGAGATTAGAAAATGTTTAAACCTTGAGAGGAGTAACTATTAAGTATTAGCAGTAGCAGACATGAAAAGATTAGAATGGCACGGTAGACGATGAGAATGTTTTTCTCTTTGATGAAATTCCAATAACGGCGGCAGTACACGCCGAAAGGCAGTGACAAGACGCTACACGCCTATCGTTGGCAGTGGTCCCATTGTGATTGTCTCGCCTTCTTCAAACATCTTCTGTTTCCTCCATCTATTCTGGTCCCCACTTACAGGTTTTTTTGTTTGTTTATTGATATTCCAGCTTCTTTATACATGTTGTTATCTAAAAATAATTGTTGCATTAACAATTTTATACCAATTAAAAAGTATATAATAAATTTTTTTATCAATAAAGTATATAAAAAATAATTTTATAAATTATTAATTAATTTCAATTATCATAAATATAAAGTGAATGAATAATAAATTATAAACAATGTATATTATTAAATTAAAAGATAAAATTGTTAAAAATAAATGAAAGTTGTGTAAAAAATAAAAATTATTATTATTTTGAGATAATTTATACGAAAATTATTAAAACACAAGTGGTAGTTATTACGATTAATAAAATAATAATAATTATTCTCCCACTGTTTCCTTTACAAGATACTCCTACTCAAATTATAAAGAAAAATAAATCAAAGTACCAATATTATTTTCATAAAAAAAGAAATATAATTTACTACATTTAATTTATATAATTCTGATAAAAATTTAAGTTTATTTATTAAATTATCCTTCGTAATTTATAAATTAGATCACAAAATAAAAAGATAAAGTAAATAAAGAATATTTTAAAAATAATTGTTAAATGAGTCAAAGACACATTATAACTACATAATATATGTGACTTTAATAGTAATTATAATAAAAGTTAAATGTCATTAATGATGTAATAGTTGTGATTAATTGATAATTTAATTTTATTTATTTATTATATATAAATTAATTTTTTTATTAAATATGAAAATAAATAATTAATTTTTATTCATATTTCATTTCAAATTATATAAGTTAACAGTATATGTTTTTTGTGCCGTCACTTAAAAAAGATTGTCTTCCTACTATAACAAAGTCTTATATAATAATCTCAAAAAAATGAAAGAAATTATGTCAATCTAATTGTTAAAACTTCATCTTCATCAACAAAATGCTTTTACTACAAGCAATAAAAAATAAATAAATAAATACACAATTCAAACATAAAGTAGCAAAATTAATGAGTTGAGTTACTATGAATCCTTACTACAAGTCACTATACTTAAACACTATCAATTATATTACAACTTTTGACTAAAAATAATTTAAATGTACAATTATAGTACCTCTATTAGTTTCAACATCTCTTCTTTGAAACTCGTTGGCATGTCTTTCCATGATTTGTAGCCTATGGAGTATCTTTGAGTGTGAAACAAAAATAAGAAGACAAATTGGCTAGACAATACTTCTACCTTATATACGATCAATTTGTTTGTTCTTCTGCTCCATCCACCCTCTATACGCCATTTGACAAAATTAATTAAAATATAATTGTAAGTCTTCTAATTTTTTCATTCATAATTTAGTAACATCATAATGATAATATAAGACAACCGTTACATTTAAGAATGCACATAATACTAAAACAAATTTTTATTATATTATTAATATGAACAACAAAAAGGAATCATATATGAATCTATATTGAAAATAATCGTCATTCTCCAACAACTAAGTTAATTTTATGATGTTTAAAAATAGAAGTACAAGATGACACATAATAATAACTTAAACTAAGTTAATCTCATCTCATGATATTACAATTACAATTGTGATATCATCAAAGGGGATAGTACAAGATGACACATCATAATAAATTAATATTTAATCAAATGAAAAATAATGACTAGTTGGTTGAAACAAAGAGAAGAAGATAAGTTTTGAGTTTGAAACAAAAGCAAGACAAATTGGGTAGACAATACTTCAACCCCGTGTACAATAAATTTGTTTGTTCTTTATTATCACTCTACGATCACTCTATTGTTATAAAAAAATTGTAATATTTCGATATGTATTTAGAGTAAAAAACAAAGTACACGAGAAAATAAACTTAGAAAAGACAAGACCAAAACATTCATCTTCGTTGCCGTTGCTTGAATAACGATTGTGCTTCTCGATACGATTGTGCTTGAATGACGATTATTTAAGTCTCCACTATATGATACACTCGAGATTCTTTTTATTTATAAATTTTATCAATTCTTTCATTTGCCTATGGAAGTGAAACACAATATGCAAACCCACTAAAAACTTATGAAGGGTATGGTAGTAGATTTGGTGTTAAGGAATGTGTTAATAAAAACTTACGAAGGGTATGTTAATGAAATAACAAAGGACACTTTATTTTTGATAGCAATGCAAAGATCCTCGACTCATGTTTCTCCATTTCTTCTTTCCATGTAGCTTCATTCCAATAGTCTACCCCCATGTCTCTCCAATACATTTCGACTTTGAGATCAGTGTGATTTTTCAAAGCTTCAACTTGCTACCGTAAACAAGTCAATAATCAGTCAGAGTGAAACCTCAATCATCGCATAAAAGTCATTCATCAAACAATGTATCTCAAATAAGCAAAGTTATTATAAAAGAGATAAAAGTGGCAGCATAGTTGAGAAACCAATACATATTTCTATGACTAAAGATTTGAACTAGTTGAAAATTAACCTAGCTGGTAATCTTCAATCTTGCATTGCATAGCTGCCACTACATATCAATCCTTAAACACCTTATTGACAAACATATGACGAATCAAAGAGAAGCAACCTCAGCCGCATAACATCATACACCTAACACTCACTTTTTCACTTAACCAAACTTTGTGACACCCTAAACCCAAATATATATTATTATTTTTTTCTTTCTAAAATTTAATTTTTAAAATAATAAAATTCAAAGAAATAAATAAATAAACTTTTAAACAATTTCTTTAAGGCAAATAGTATCACGTAATTATGAACATGTCACATTAATCCAAAATTTCCATCAAACTTAACACCTTGAAATCATAACAATAGTCAACAAAATCCTTTTTGAAGCAAACATACATAAGTCTACTGATAATTGTAAATGTAGTCCCAACCCAATGTCACTATCAGAGCGGAAATTACCAATTTAATAGACATTAACAAAAAAAAATATAATAAAAGTCTTCAAGACAAGATGGTTTCGCCATCCTGATGGTACTGGTCATCACCTGAAGCTTGCAACTCGTCTGCATCAATCGCAAATGCCAAACACAAACAACGAGGGGTGAATATCGAAATTATGTAACAGTATAATATAAACGAGAAGAACATGCAAATAGTCAAATTAGCACAAACGTGAGAAACATTCAAGAGGAAAATATCAATGGTTAATCTAATTCAATCACAATAAAACTGTCACAAGGATGAAATATTATGCATGTCCTATACTCTCTACTCCTTCATCATTGGTATCATTCTACTCTGAAGTACTTGGTTATGAGGCCTGATACTATGCCACTGCAAGAGTGGACAAACAATTCATGAATGGCCAAGTCCTCATAGATTCCCTCAACTCAACTCGAGACACATATACACGACGGTCGGGGTACTCTTGTTTTGCACGGTAGCTCCCGACCTTAGGGAATAACCCACTAATCTACTTAGGAATTCCCAACTAGAGGTACTCCCAAGGTCTATCAGTCTTACCTTACGGTTCGACTGTAGCCCTCCACGATCATACTCATTCAGTTGTACTTCCCCGAATCACTAGGTTTGTCAGACCCTCCCTATATGATGACAAAATAAATCTCACTCCAAAGTCTACAACAACTATTTCATACTTACTCGATTGTCACAACTCAATAAATTTCAATTCACAGTATACATCAGAATTTACATCATTACATCATTATATATATATATATATATATATATATATATATATATATATATATATATATATATATATATATATATATATATATATATATATATATATATATATATATATATATATATATATATATATATATATATTAGCCAATCACAATTATTTGGTTTACGCCACTCACAATGCACAATCCAATTTTATCAATCATAGAATAAGAAATCAAGTGAACAAGAGCACTCAAGTACATATCATTCATACAATAACAATCAACACAAGGTTTTATAAAATCAAACATTATACAATCTTGATATAAATAAATTCACGACAATTCTATAGGTTGCTAAAATATATTTTAGTCCTCACTATTACCATTCATATATTATTAATTAATTATTATTATTCAATAGGGATCGACCGTACGTAGTAAGCCTCGGATGGATATATGGGAATTTCGGTATTCTCGTCTCATGTTATTTTATATTCATAAAATCGAACCTTATTTCACCCCTTACCTCAATTGAAGATTTACCAAACGAATCCGATATGCTAACGTGTCGCATCCTCTTCGACTGGCGTCTCTAATAGTTTGCGAGAGAATTATAGTTACGCAACCACCAAATACAAATAAATTACTTACTAAAAACAAATAAATAAATTATCCACTATTTGTAACACAACCCAAAAATATATTTAATATCATTAAGAACACATATTACTATAATCAGATTTTGTTTAAACTAAGCATGACCGAAGGAACTAAATATTGGGTCTATATATATATGTAGCTTTGATTTTTATATATATCACATGTACGCAGGTAATAATAATTTAATCATAGCTTATTATTGGTTGCACTAAATTTTATATTATAGTCAAAATAAATTATTTTAAGAGTAGTGTGGATTCCAAAGTGTTTTTTATGTCTCGAAAAATTCAATCATATGCCCAGGTCTACTATTACTAAAAATTGAAATAAAAGAATATATGTTATGTACTCATATAACTCAATCAAGAAACTATCACTACATATATACTGCCCAACATTAATATACTTCGATCAACAACCCTATATTGATATAATTGATGGAATTGGGAAAAATATATCAAATTGATGGGATTAGGAACATATGTCCTCTTCTTTTTACTCAGACCAACGTGCATAAAATTGATAGAATTAAGAAAAATGTACCTAGTCTTTGAAATCAATATATGATTTTGGTATTAAGAGTTATGGCTGGATGCAACAGAATAGTAGCCAATTCAATTTTTTTCCGTCCTAATAGAACATGGAAACAGAGGCACAAAATGCACGACAGCCTCCTTCATGCACTTATATACATATCTATATATACTAGTAGTATTAGGTATATAATTAGGCTTACTATCAGACCTATACACTTAGCCCATGACCCATATTATTATTATTATTATTATTATTATTATTATTATTATTATTATTATTATTATTATTATTATTATTATTATTATTATTACAATCATAAACCCACTCTACCAGTGCTAAAGTCAACAGACAAATGTAGCAACACACACGTTTACTTCTTATTTTCTTTTTATATAAATATATATATATATATATATATATATATATATATATATATTTTAAAACAAATTGAATATTAATAATAATTTAAATAAATCACTAAGGCAAATACGAAGGAAATTATCGCACATGTCAAACACACAGATAATAATAGTTGTGCATCATTTTATAATTAAAGTATAATAATAAGAAATTGGGGTGTTACAAACTTCGTTTCTCAAAACGATGTCGGTTTTTAAAACCCCATTCAACAGTTACTCCATCAAGTTCAGCCCATTCTACGAAAACCGCATAACTGTCGCCACCGCCCAAAACTTTGGCATCCTCGGCAATGGTCGTCTTCACATCCTTGACCTCTCTTTATACCCACTCTCCCAATCTCCGAAGTCGTCGCATACGACACCGTCGACGAAATCTACGATGTCACCTGGTCCGAATCTCATGATTCCATCATCGTCGCCAGATCCGCAACTAACTATCCACGAATCAACTGTAGCTTCGCGACCTCCACTGCTCATATCACCGCATGCAACCTCGCTGTATTTTCTAATCGACGTGGCTAGAGTTCTATTGGGGTTCTATTGCTGGATTAGGGTTTGATTGGGATTAACTTGGGGTTTTATCATAGGGGTGAAACAATGGTAGAAAGAGAAGAGCTTTTGATGATGTTAGGGTTTGAAAAGAAATAAAAAAACAAATGTAACATTTTATTTGAGTAAAAATGAAAAGCAATGAGATTTTGATTTGAGTGGAAATGAGAAGTCAAATGAAAAAGAAATGAGGAGAGGATATATCCACGTGCTCAAATTTGGGTGAAGTGAATTTTTCTATTACGTCCTTTACCAGCAGTTTTTTTCCACACATTTGTAGGTAAATAATACCTATACCTACGACATCAACTACCATAGCTAAAAGTGACCGAAGGTATATAACAATTTTCTTATAGTGTTTGAATCCAAGACCAATGGATTTCCACCTTTCCTGGCTCTATTTCCTTTCCCACTTTTCTTCTAGCATAAAAACAGTTGGGGTTCATTCAGAAAAGCCTTCTCAATTTTCTCAGCAATGGTTACGGTGGAGTGATAGAGGAAGTGTTAGTGTAGCCGTACCTCAAAACCTTTCCACTCCGATTTATATGTCAATATTATTATGCAGGTATTTAAAGATTTATATCACCTTAAGAATATTGCAATAAATCAAAGTATTGATACTCTCTGATAAATAACTTGTCGTAGATCATAAAATACTAGAATTTTATAAATATTTTAGTTTATATACACAGTCATGTGCTTGTTTGACTTATGTACTAAAGTATAATTATAGTTATAATATTTGTTTTCAACATGCTTTGTATTAATTAAGTGTTATAATATTTGTTAATAAGAGTACGTTATTGTTTTTGCGGGAAGAATACAATATATATATATATATATATATATATATATATATATATATATATATATATATTAATTAAAAGTGCATTGGAATTGGAAGTTGTGTATTAAAAGAATCATTTATTAGTTAATTATTATTGGAATGAGTAATATTTTTTAATACAAAATGACCCATAAATAAAATACTTTCATATTTTATAAAATAAAAAAGTATAATTCTATTATATTTTCGTAACAAATTTTATATTCTAATAACATCAGTTTATTGGAATATAATGTAATTAAGGGTAATGAGAGAGAGGAGTAAATTGCACGTTGTGAACTGAAGCAGTCGCGATCGAGGTAAGAAACAATTGGGCTTACTTCATGCATGCGGGGCCACATATGGTTGTGGACCACTCCCAGGCCCAACTTTACTCTGTTCTACTCCCGTCTATCACACGTCTCACACCCCTCTCTATTCTTAATTGCTCAAATTTATGTACTAATCAAAATTCGCACACTATTTTTGAACAGCACTAATAAAATATCATGGAAGGTTGATTATGGATTAATTAAATGTTTTTTATTCATAGATTGATTAATTGTTAAGACGCGTTTAAGAATATTGCGGAATGTTGAAGAAACCATACTCCACTAATATTGATATGCCACTATGATCCGTCTTGTTAAAGTTCAAAGCCAAATTAGTATTTTATGTGAACTCTGCAATAGCTTAGGTTAACTTTTTTAACCGATATATACAAACATGTGGGCCAAATGCATTATGCATGCCAATACACTTTTTTTATTGACTTTATCAATTCAATTTCGGTGAATACATTGACTTCCACCGCGCTCTTTTTTCTTTGTTTTAAGTAAATTTTTGAGAAAAAAGAATCACACCTTTTACACTATACTATCACTTCATAATCATATCATATAATTATGAGACAAAATGGCAAGGATCCAAAAATGTCTGTATATTTGTAATTGTGGTTCTAAAGCAAATTTTGTTGACTCTCAATGAATTGAAATTCTTCAGGGTGAAGTGAATTTCAAATTCATGCATTTAGAATTTCGTGAACCTATTTATTGAGATCAGAAAATTTAGAAAAATTTAAATATCTTTTTTTTTTTATAACGAAAAATATCAAACTTAAATTTTGAATTCTCTGACTTTTGATGAATCAATATTCTGATTTTGTGAATGTGGAAATTTCGATAGGATTGCTCTCAAAATAGCCCAAAGATAATTTGCTTTGATGCTCATTAATACAAGAAAGACACTTAAGATATAAGAGAATGGAGGTAATTTAGGATTGACCAAGTTGATCATATCAAAATGTGCAATTTATATTACAAGGAAAATGCACCATCAATATAATATATTAAAATAAACTCTTAAAATATTATGTTCATATATCATATTCTTGTATGCAATGGAACACTAATTTTGTCACGTCATTTAATAGTATAATGTGACACCTCTATAATTCAATCATTTTTTATTCTTTATTCTACTAATTTTTTGTCTATATCTTTATAATTAAAAAATCAACAATAAAAAATATAACTTCTATTACAAACTTGATTTAATTATCATGTACTTTTTTAATTCATTGCATATAAATACATCACAGTATTTTAATTATATTTTAATAATTAAAATGCAACAACAATAAATTACCACAATATATATAAAAATATAACCATCACATACTAAAAATCAATAATTAAACTTATGCACAAAAATTCCAGTTAAGTTTAAATTAAAATAAATAAAAAATGTTGAAACAGAGTCATTTAAATTAGCAAGTCTATGAAAAAAAAGGATATTTTTTAAAAAATAAAAATATTAAATTATACATTAAATATTTTCAAAATAATATACAATTTGTGTTCATTTTTCTCTTATTAGTGCTCAAATACATATTTTATTCCTCTAATACAAAAGAAAGTATTTAATCAAAATCAGATCATGGTTTTAATTAACAGCAAAAATAATCAAAATCAAGTAGTGATGACTTATCATTCCCAATATTATTTTGTGTTTTTGTCGTAAAAAATAGTATTTTGAGTTTGTTCATTAAATACACTCTCCAAAAAGGATAATAAAATCAAAATATTTTTAAAAAAAACATGTGACATAACACCTCTAATTAAGAATTAGGTATCAGAAGTTTAAATGAAAATGAAACATGAAACATAAAATATAATAAATAGTAGTTCACTTAATTAGTCAAAAAAGAATAAAGAAATAATAATCTTCAAGATAAAAAGTAAAAAAAAAATTAAAAATGATCATTTAAAAATCAATGCTTATGAATATATCTCAAATTA